>CM072057.1:20000000-20265000 GCA_036785405.1 Coenonympha arcania | reverse complement strand
ATTTCCCGCGAATTCTCTCCTGAACTGCTGCCAGGGCACGCTTACGTGCGCCCGCAGACGCGCCGGCGCGCTCGCGCCACGCCAACCTAAAGGAAAACGCGAAAAACGGCCGTTTTCAGCGAACCGAGTTTACATAGGCCGTAGGGACTTTGAGTATATTCGATACCAAATTGATACAAATTTCTTCTATTTTTTCTATTTTCGACCACTTACCTCAAAGTTTCCGCGATTTTCGCGCTGGTGTCGTTTGTCGTCCACTCCCGGCTGCCTGCGGTGCCCTGAAAAGCGAAGGAAAATTGATTGTTCTCGGAAAATTCGTGAAAATTTCGAGGAAAACTTCGCGAATTTCCCGCGAATTCTCTCCTGAACTGCTGCCAGGGCACGCGTACGTGCGCCCGCAGACGCGCCGGCGCGCTCGCGCCACGCCAACCTAAAGGAAAACGCGAAAAACGGCCGTTTTCAGCGAACCGAGTTTACATAGGCCGTAGGGACTTTGAGTATATTCGATACCAAATTGATACAAATTTCTTCTATTTTTTCTATTTTCGACCACTTACCTCAAAGTTTCCGCGATTTTCGCGCTGGTGTCGTTTGTCGTCCACTCCCGGCTGCCTGCGGTGCCCTGAAAAGCGAAGGAAAATTGATTGTTCTCGGAAAATTCGTGAAAATTTCGAGGAAAACTTCGCGAATTTCCCGCGAATTCTCTCCTGAACTGCTGCCAGGGCACGCGTACGTGCGCCCGCAGACGCGCCGGCGCGCTCGCGCCACGCCAACCTAAAGGAAAACGCGAAAAACGGCCGTTTTCAGCGAACCGAGTTTACATAGGCCGTAGGGACTTTGAGTATATTCGATACCAAATTGATACAAATTTCTTCTATTTTTTCTATTTTCGACCACTTACCTCAAAGTTTCCGCGATTTTCGCGCTGGTGTCGTTTGTCGTCCACTCCCGGCTGCCTGCGGTGCCCTGAAAAGCGAAGGAAAATTGATTGTTCTCGGAAAATTCGTGAAAATTTCGAGGAAAACTTCGCGAATTTCCCGCGAATTCTCTCCTGAACTGCTGCCAGGGCACGCTTACGTGCGCCCGCAGACGCGCCGGCGCGCTCGCGCCACGCCAACCTAAAGGAAAACGCGAAAAACGGCCGTTTTCAGCGAACCGAGTTTACATAGGCCGTAGGGACTTTGAGTATATTCGATACCAAATTGATACAAATTTCTTCTATTTTTTCTATTTTCGACCACTTACCTCAAAGTTTCCGCGATTTTCGCGCTGGTGTCGTTTGTCGTCCACTCCCGGCTGCCTGCGGTGCCCTGAAAAGCGAAGGAAAATTGATTGTTCTCGGAAAATTCGTGAAAATTTCGAGGAAAACTTCGCGAATTTCCCGCGAATTCTCTCCTGAACTGCTGCCAGGGCACGCTTACGTGCGCCCGCAGACGCGCCGGCGCGCTCGCGCCACGCCAACCTAAAGGAAAACGCGAAAAACGGCCGTTTTCAGCGAACCGAGTTTACATAGGCCGTAGGGACTTTGAGTATATTCGATACCAAATTGATACAAATTTCTTCTATTTTTTCTATTTTCGACCACTTACCTCAAAGTTTCCGCGATTTTCGCGCTGGTGTCGTTTGTCGTCCACTCCCGGCTGCCTGCGGTGCCCTGAAAAGCGAAGGAAAATTGATTGTTCTCGGAAAATTCGTGAAAATTTCGAGGAAAACTTCGCGAATTTCCCGCGAATTCTCTCCTGAACTGCTGCCAGGGCACGCGTACGTGCGCCCGCAGACGCGCCGGCGCGCTCGCGCCACGCCAACCTAAAGGAAAACGCGAAAAACGGCCGTTTTCAGCGAACCGAGTTTACATAGGCCGTAGGGACTTTGAGTATATTCGATACCAAATTGATACAAATTTCTTCTATTTTTTCTATTTTCGACCACTTACCTCAAAGTTTCCGCGATTTTCGCGCTGGTGTCGTTTGTCGTCCACTCCCGGCTGCCTGCGGTGCCCTGAAAAGCGAAGGAAAATTGATTGTTCTCGGAAAATTCGTGAAAATTTCGAGGAAAACTTCGCGAATTTCCCGCGAATTCTCTCCTGAACTGCTGCCAGGGCACGCTTACGTGCGCCCGCAGACGCGCCGGCGCGCTCGCGCCACGCCAACCTAAAGGAAAACGCGAAAAACGGCCGTTTTCAGCGAACCGAGTTTACATAGGCCGTAGGGACTTTGAGTATATTCGATACCAAATTGATACAAATTTCTTCTATTTTTTCTATTTTCGACCACTTACCTCAAAGTTTCCGCGATTTTCGCGCTGGTGTCGTTTGTCGTCCACTCCCGGCTGCCTGCGGTGCCCTGAAAAGCGAAGGAAAATTGATTGTTCTCGGAAAATTCGTGAAAATTTCGAGGAAAACTTCGCGAATTTCCCGCGAATTCTCTCCTGAACTGCTGCCAGGGCACGCTTACGTGCGCCCGCAGACGCGCCGGCGCGCTCGCGCCACGCCAACCTAAAGGAAAACGCGAAAAACGGCCGTTTTCAGCGAACCGAGTTTACATAGGCCGTAGGGACTTTGAGTATATTCGATACCAAATTGATACAAATTTCTTCTATTTTTTCTATTTTCGACCACTTACCTCAAAGTTTCCGCGATTTTCGCGCTGGTGTCGTTTGTCGTCCACTCCCGGCTGCCTGCGGTGCCCTGAAAAGCGAAGGAAAATTGATTGTTCTCGGAAAATTCGTGAAAATTTCGAGGAAAACTTCGCGAATTTCCCGCGAATTCTCTCCTGAACTGCTGCCAGGGCACGCGTACGTGCGCCCGCAGACGCGCCGGCGCGCTCGCGCCACGCCAACCTAAAGGAAAACGCGAAAAACGGCCGTTTTCAGCGAACCGAGTTTACATAGGCCGTAGGGACTTTGAGTATATTCGATACCAAATTGATACAAATTTCTTCTATTTTTTCTATTTTCGACCACTTACCTCAAAGTTTCCGCGATTTTCGCGCTGGTGTCGTTTGTCGTCCACTCCCGGCTGCCTGCGGTGCCCTGAAAAGCGAAGGAAAATTGATTGTTCTCGGAAAATTCGTGAAAATTTCGAGGAAAACTTCGCGAATTTCCCGCGAATTCTCTCCTGAACTGCTGCCAGGGCACGCTTACGTGCGCCCGCAGACGCGCCGGCGCGCTCGCGCCACGCCAACCTAAAGGAAAACGCGAAAAACGGCCGTTTTCAGCGAACCGAGTTTACATAGGCCGTAGGGACTTTGAGTATATTCGATACCAAATTGATACAAATTTCTTCTATTTTTTCTATTTTCGACCACTTACCTCAAAGTTTCCGCGATTTTCGCGCTGGTGTCGTTTGTCGTCCACTCCCGGCTGCCTGCGGTGCCCTGAAAAGCGAAGGAAAATTGATTGTTCTCGGAAAATTCGTGAAAATTTCGAGGAAAACTTCGCGAATTTCCCGCGAATTCTCTCCTGAACTGCTGCCAGGGCACGCTTACGTGCGCCCGCAGACGCGCCGGCGCGCTCGCGCCACGCCAACCTAAAGGAAAACGCGAAAAACGGCCGTTTTCAGCGAACCGAGTTTACATAGGCCGTAGGGACTTTGAGTATATTCGATACCAAATTGATACAAATTTCTTCTATTTTTTCTATTTTCGACCACTTACCTCAAAGTTTCCGCGATTTTCGCGCTGGTGTCGTTTGTCGTCCACTCCCGGCTGCCTGCGGTGCCCTGAAAAGCGAAGGAAAATTGATTGTTCTCGGAAAATTCGTGAAAATTTCGAGGAAAACTTCGCGAATTTCCCGCGAATTCTCTCCTGAACTGCTGCCAGGGCACGCGTACGTGCGCCCGCAGACGCGCCGGCGCGCTCGCGCCACGCCAACCTAAAGGAAAACGCGAAAAACGGCCGTTTTCAGCGAACCGAGTTTACATAGGCCGTAGGGACTTTGAGTATATTCGATACCAAATTGATACAAATTTCTTCTATTTTTTCTATTTTCGACCACTTACCTCAAAGTTTCCGCGATTTTCGCGCTGGTGTCGTTTGTCGTCCACTCCCGGCTGCCTGCGGTGCCCTGAAAAGCGAAGGAAAATTGATTGTTCTCGGAAAATTCGTGAAAATTTCGAGGAAAACTTCGCGAATTTCCCGCGAATTCTCTCCTGAACTGCTGCCAGGGCACGCTTACGTGCGCCCGCAGACGCGCCGGCGCGCTCGCGCCACGCCAACCTAAAGGAAAACGCGAAAAACGGCCGTTTTCAGCGAACCGAGTTTACATAGGCCGTAGGGACTTTGAGTATATTCGATACCAAATTGATACAAATTTCTTCTATTTTTTCTATTTTCGACCACTTACCTCAAAGTTTCCGCGATTTTCGCGCTGGTGTCGTTTGTCGTCCACTCCCGGCTGCCTGCGGTGCCCTGAAAAGCGAAGGAAAATTGATTGTTCTCGGAAAATTCGTGAAAATTTCGAGGAAAACTTCGCGAATTTCCCGCGAATTCTCTCCTGAACTGCTGCCAGGGCACGCGTACGTGCGCCCGCAGACGCGCCGGCGCGCTCGCGCCACGCCAACCTAAAGGAAAACGCGAAAAACGGCCGTTTTCAGCGAACCGAGTTTACATAGGCCGTAGGGACTTTGAGTATATTCGATACCAAATTGATACAAATTTCTTCTATTTTTTCTATTTTCGACCACTTACCTCAAAGTTTCCGCGATTTTCGCGCTGGTGTCGTTTGTCGTCCACTCCCGGCTGCCTGCGGTGCCCTGAAAAGCGAAGGAAAATTGATTGTTCTCGGAAAATTCGTGAAAATTTCGAGGAAAACTTCGCGAATTTCCCGCGAATTCTCTCCTGAACTGCTGCCAGGGCACGCTTACGTGCGCCCGCAGACGCGCCGGCGCGCTCGCGCCACGCCAACCTAAAGGAAAACGCGAAAAACGGCCGTTTTCAGCGAACCGAGTTTACATAGGCCGTAGGGACTTTGAGTATATTCGATACCAAATTGATACAAATTTCTTCTATTTTTTCTATTTTCGACCACTTACCTCAAAGTTTCCGCGATTTTCGCGCTGGTGTCGTTTGTCGTCCACTCCCGGCTGCCTGCGGTGCCCTGAAAAGCGAAGGAAAATTGATTGTTCTCGGAAAATTCGTGAAAATTTCGAGGAAAACTTCGCGAATTTCCCGCGAATTCTCTCCTGAACTGCTGCCAGGGCACGCGTACGTGCGCCCGCAGACGCGCCGGCGCGCTCGCGCCACGCCAACCTAAAGGAAAACGCGAAAAACGGCCGTTTTCAGCGAACCGAGTTTACATAGGCCGTAGGGACTTTGAGTATATTCGATACCAAATTGATACAAATTTCTTCTATTTTTTCTATTTTCGACCACTTACCTCAAAGTTTCCGCGATTTTCGCGCTGGTGTCGTTTGTCGTCCACTCCCGGCTGCCTGCGGTGCCCTGAAAAGCGAAGGAAAATTGATTGTTCTCGGAAAATTCGTGAAAATTTCGAGGAAAACTTCGCGAATTTCCCGCGAATTCTCTCCTGAACTGCTGCCAGGGCACGCTTACGTGCGCCCGCAGACGCGCCGGCGCGCTCGCGCCACGCCAACCTAAAGGAAAACGCGAAAAACGGCCGTTTTCAGCGAACCGAGTTTACATAGGCCGTAGGGACTTTGAGTATATTCGATACCAAATTGATACAAATTTCTTCTATTTTTTCTATTTTCGACCACTTACCTCAAAGTTTCCGCGATTTTCGCGCTGGTGTCGTTTGTCGTCCACTCCCGGCTGCCTGCGGTGCCCTGAAAAGCGAAGGAAAATTGATTGTTCTCGGAAAATTCGTGAAAATTTCGAGGAAAACTTCGCGAATTTCCCGCGAATTCTCTCCTGAACTGCTGCCAGGGCACGCGTACGTGCGCCCGCAGACGCGCCGGCGCGCTCGCGCCACGCCAACCTAAAGGAAAACGCGAAAAACGGCCGTTTTCAGCGAACCGAGTTTACATAGGCCGTAGGGACTTTGAGTATATTCGATACCAAATTGATACAAATTTCTTCTATTTTTTCTATTTTCGACCACTTACCTCAAAGTTTCCGCGATTTTCGCGCTGGTGTCGTTTGTCGTCCACTCCCGGCTGCCTGCGGTGCCCTGAAAAGCGAAGGAAAATTGATTGTTCTCGGAAAATTCGTGAAAATTTCGAGGAAAACTTCGCGAATTTCCCGCGAATTCTCTCCTGAACTGCTGCCAGGGCACGCTTACGTGCGCCCGCAGACGCGCCGGCGCGCTCGCGCCACGCCAACCTAAAGGAAAACGCGAAAAACGGCCGTTTTCAGCGAACCGAGTTTACATAGGCCGTAGGGACTTTGAGTATATTCGATACCAAATTGATACAAATTTCTTCTATTTTTTCTATTTTCGACCACTTACCTCAAAGTTTCCGCGATTTTCGCGCTGGTGTCGTTTGTCGTCCACTCCCGGCTGCCTGCGGTGCCCTGAAAAGCGAAGGAAAATTGATTGTTCTCGGAAAATTCGTGAAAATTTCGAGGAAAACTTCGCGAATTTCCCGCGAATTCTCTCCTGAACTGCTGCCAGGGCACGCTTACGTGCGCCCGCAGACGCGCCGGCGCGCTCGCGCCACGCCAACCTAAAGGAAAACGCGAAAAACGGCCGTTTTCAGCGAACCGAGTTTACATAGGCCGTAGGGACTTTGAGTATATTCGATACCAAATTGATACAAATTTCTTCTATTTTTTCTATTTTCGACCACTTACCTCAAAGTTTCCGCGATTTTCGCGCTGGTGTCGTTTGTCGTCCACTCCCGGCTGCCTGCGGTGCCCTGAAAAGCGAAGGAAAATTGATTGTTCTCGGAAAATTCGTGAAAATTTCGAGGAAAACTTCGCGAATTTCCCGCGAATTCTCTCCTGAACTGCTGCCAGGGCACGCTTACGTGCGCCCGCAGACGCGCCGGCGCGCTCGCGCCACGCCAACCTAAAGGAAAACGCGAAAAACGGCCGTTTTCAGCGAACCGAGTTTACATAGGCCGTAGGGACTTTGAGTATATTCGATACCAAATTGATACAAATTTCTTCTATTTTTTCTATTTTCGACCACTTACCTCAAAGTTTCCGCGATTTTCGCGCTGGTGTCGTTTGTCGTCCACTCCCGGCTGCCTGCGGTGCCCTGAAAAGCGAAGGAAAATTGATTGTTCTCGGAAAATTCGTGAAAATTTCGAGGAAAACTTCGCGAATTTCCCGCGAATTCTCTCCTGAACTGCTGCCAGGGCACGCGTACGTGCGCCCGCAGACGCGCCGGCGCGCTCGCGCCACGCCAACCTAAAGGAAAACGCGAAAAACGGCCGTTTTCAGCGAACCGAGTTTACATAGGCCGTAGGGACTTTGAGTATATTCGATACCAAATTGATACAAATTTCTTCTATTTTTTCTATTTTCGACCACTTACCTCAAAGTTTCCGCGATTTTCGCGCTGGTGTCGTTTGTCGTCCACTCCCGGCTGCCTGCGGTGCCCTGAAAAGCGAAGGAAAATTGATTGTTCTCGGAAAATTCGTGAAAATTTCGAGGAAAACTTCGCGAATTTCCCGCGAATTCTCTCCTGAACTGCTGCCAGGGCACGCTTACGTGCGCCCGCAGACGCGCCGGCGCGCTCGCGCCACGCCAACCTAAAGGAAAACGCGAAAAACGGCCGTTTTCAGCGAACCGAGTTTACATAGGCCGTAGGGACTTTGAGTATATTCGATACCAAATTGATACAAATTTCTTCTATTTTTTCTATTTTCGACCACTTACCTCAAAGTTTCCGCGATTTTCGCGCTGGTGTCGTTTGTCGTCCACTCCCGGCTGCCTGCGGTGCCCTGAAAAGCGAAGGAAAATTGATTGTTCTCGGAAAATTCGTGAAAATTTCGAGGAAAACTTCGCGAATTTCCCGCGAATTCTCTCCTGAACTGCTGCCAGGGCACGCGTACGTGCGCCCGCAGACGCGCCGGCGCGCTCGCGCCACGCCAACCTAAAGGAAAACGCGAAAAACGGCCGTTTTCAGCGAACCGAGTTTACATAGGCCGTAGGGACTTTGAGTATATTCGATACCAAATTGATACAAATTTCTTCTATTTTTTCTATTTTCGACCACTTACCTCAAAGTTTCCGCGATTTTCGCGCTGGTGTCGTTTGTCGTCCACTCCCGGCTGCCTGCGGTGCCCTGAAAAGCGAAGGAAAATTGATTGTTCTCGGAAAATTCGTGAAAATTTCGAGGAAAACTTCGCGAATTTCCCGCGAATTCTCTCCTGAACTGCTGCCAGGGCACGCTTACGTGCGCCCGCAGACGCGCCGGCGCGCTCGCGCCACGCCAACCTAAAGGAAAACGCGAAAAACGGCCGTTTTCAGCGAACCGAGTTTACATAGGCCGTAGGGACTTTGAGTATATTCGATACCAAATTGATACAAATTTCTTCTATTTTTTCTATTTTCGACCACTTACCTCAAAGTTTCCGCGATTTTCGCGCTGGTGTCGTTTGTCGTCCACTCCCGGCTGCCTGCGGTGCCCTGAAAAGCGAAGGAAAATTGATTGTTCTCGGAAAATTCGTGAAAATTTCGAGGAAAACTTCGCGAATTTCCCGCGAATTCTCTCCTGAACTGCTGCCAGGGCACGCGTACGTGCGCCCGCAGACGCGCCGGCGCGCTCGCGCCACGCCAACCTAAAGGAAAACGCGAAAAACGGCCGTTTTCAGCGAACCGAGTTTACATAGGCCGTAGGGACTTTGAGTATATTCGATACCAAATTGATACAAATTTCTTCTATTTTTTCTATTTTCGACCACTTACCTCAAAGTTTCCGCGATTTTCGCGCTGGTGTCGTTTGTCGTCCACTCCCGGCTGCCTGCGGTGCCCTGAAAAGCGAAGGAAAATTGATTGTTCTCGGAAAATTCGTGAAAATTTCGAGGAAAACTTCGCGAATTTCCCGCGAATTCTCTCCTGAACTGCTGCCAGGGCACGCTTACGTGCGCCCGCAGACGCGCCGGCGCGCTCGCGCCACGCCAACCTAAAGGAAAACGCGAAAAACGGCCGTTTTCAGCGAACCGAGTTTACATAGGCCGTAGGGACTTTGAGTATATTCGATACCAAATTGATACAAATTTCTTCTATTTTTTCTATTTTCGACCACTTACCTCAAAGTTTCCGCGATTTTCGCGCTGGTGTCGTTTGTCGTCCACTCCCGGCTGCCTGCGGTGCCCTGAAAAGCGAAGGAAAATTGATTGTTCTCGGAAAATTCGTGAAAATTTCGAGGAAAACTTCGCGAATTTCCCGCGAATTCTCTCCTGAACTGCTGCCAGGGCACGCTTACGTGCGCCCGCAGACGCGCCGGCGCGCTCGCGCCACGCCAACCTAAAGGAAAACGCGAAAAACGGCCGTTTTCAGCGAACCGAGTTTACATAGGCCGTAGGGACTTTGAGTATATTCGATACCAAATTGATACAAATTTCTTCTATTTTTTCTATTTTCGACCACTTACCTCAAAGTTTCCGCGATTTTCGCGCTGGTGTCGTTTGTCGTCCACTCCCGGCTGCCTGCGGTGCCCTGAAAAGCGAAGGAAAATTGATTGTTCTCGGAAAATTCGTGAAAATTTCGAGGAAAACTTCGCGAATTTCCCGCGAATTCTCTCCTGAACTGCTGCCAGGGCACGCTTACGTGCGCCCGCAGACGCGCCGGCGCGCTCGCGCCACGCCAACCTAAAGGAAAACGCGAAAAACGGCCGTTTTCAGCGAACCGAGTTTACATAGGCCGTAGGGACTTTGAGTATATTCGATACCAAATTGATACAAATTTCTTCTATTTTTTCTATTTTCGACCACTTACCTCAAAGTTTCCGCGATTTTCGCGCTGGTGTCGTTTGTCGTCCACTCCCGGCTGCCTGCGGTGCCCTGAAAAGCGAAGGAAAATTGATTGTTCTCGGAAAATTCGTGAAAATTTCGAGGAAAACTTCGCGAATTTCCCGCGAATTCTCTCCTGAACTGCTGCCAGGGCACGCTTACGTGCGCCCGCAGACGCGCCGGCGCGCTCGCGCCACGCCAACCTAAAGGAAAACGCGAAAAACGGGCCCCCCCACCCACCCTATCTTGGTTATGCAGGTAGGGCCGAGCGCTACCGTAAGGAGAGCCGCGAAACAAAAATCCCGTTTTTAACCGCGGAAAGTGGTTCAGGGCTTTAGGACGACTTGTGGGGCCATATACACTCCCCAAGTCTTTTCTCAAGTCAAAACTTTGACCTCGGGGGCGTTCTACACCCTCCGAAACTACAAAATTAACAAAAATTTTTAAGTGCGGTTTTCTTTGACAGAAGGCTCTATACACCTTCCAACAAAACATTTCTTGCATATTAAAGGACGTTGGGAGGCCCTGCACCTCTCAATTTTAACTGTTTTTAGTTATAGGACTTTAAAGTTTTGACCGTTGGGGGCCTTTTACACCCGCAACAAAGTGAATTAGTCATTAGTTTTAAGTTATATTTTGACACTGAGAGTCATTTTACACCTCTCAGAAATTTTATTCGTATTATGTGTTTTTGTGTCGATTCTAGTTTTATTTAATCATTGTCTATTTGAGGTTAGGTTAGATTACAATTATTTATTTTATTTATATTTGTATAGGCATTTTCTAGCTTATTGACCGGCGAGAGGCTTTTACACTTCTCAAAAATTTAAATTACTTCCTGTATAATATATTCTATTCGTGCTTTGGTTGACTGTTGGAAGGCAATTTACACCTCCCAACCATTTTAGTAAGACTTATGTTAGGATTTTAAAAAATTATATTGACCCTTGGCTTTCAACTGCCTAAACGGTGTATACTAATCTCTTATAGCCATTATTGAGGTTCTGCGTTATATCGTTTCAATATGTTCAAAACACCCCCAAAAGAAGCTGTAGCCAGCGTGCTAAAAGGAACACCCCTAAAGACACCTGAAACAGCGGATAAGCCTCTGAGCGTTACTGATTCTGCCAGGCGAACATCACAAGTGTTCTTTGTGGACGTCGGAACTGAAGACAGACCATCTGTTGGACGCGTAAAACGGACAGAGTCTGAAGTAATTACTGAGCGAGCTCCGGCTAACACAAGAGGGACTCGCCAAAGGAGTGGAAAACGCGCCCTTGTGATCCAGAAAAGCGAGACAACGACAGAATCCTCCGTGCAACTAAGGCCGGCAGTAATCGGAAAGGAGAACGCCGCAGTATTGGCGGACCAAGAAATAACACAAGAGGGAGTCTTGGAGAAAACCTACATGATAACATCCCCAACTGCAACCCTATGTGATCAGACAACAGACGACTCTATGGACCTCTTAAAGGACATACCGAAAATGATAAAACATGGAAAAGACATGATAAGGGAATCCCAAGCACTTATGAATAAATCCGGAAACCTAAAAAAAGACATCAAAGATTCGGTTACGGATACCCTCACAAAACTGGATGTTATGCTGGGAAACTTTGCCCTCATATCAACCTGCCTCGTACAGTTCGGACCAAGAAAATCAATGGAGAAGGAAGAAGGAAACATCGCGGAAAGAGGTGAGCTAAGCGCCCAAATCGCAGAACTTATGGAGACGATGAGAGTCTGTAATAAAAACACTGCTGAGTGCACGCACTCTACACGTGCACTCACGCAAGAAATACAAACATCACACTCCACACAAAACAGCCACCTCACAGAAGGAGTTACTTATGCAGGAGCAGCTGCGAAGAAAATGGCCGCAGTTCCCCCACCGATGCACTCCATCATTGTCTCATCTGAGAACAAGGAGGACACGAGTGGGACGGTGACGGACAAGGTAAGAGCTGCAGTGAACGCGATAGACACCGGACTCAGAGTAGACAGGATGCGTAAGGTAAAAAATCAAAAAATAGTCCTAGGATGCCACTCAAAGACGGAATTAGATCACATTACGAAAAGGCTAAAGGAATCCGACGAAAGTTTAAGAATTGAAGAGGCCGTTAATAAGCTACCCCTGGTGGTGCTCAAAGACGTACTGTCATACAATACGGATGAGGACATTACCAGGGCGATCCTAAACCAGAATTCGCACTTGCTGGAGGGCTTGGATAAAGAAAACACAAAGATGGTAGTACGATACAGGAAACGAGCCAGAAACCCACACGAAAACCACGTGGTGATGCAAGTCTCTCCCCAAATATGGCAGCGCTTGACCGAGGCGGGGCGCGTACATATTGACATGCAGCGAGTCAAGGTTTTCGACCAAACACCGCTCATGCAATGTACGAGATGCCTTCGCTTCGGTCATGGTAAGAAACAGTGCACGGAGGAGAAAGATGCATGTTCGCATTGTGGGGGCCATCATTTGCGTGCCGAGTGTCCATCCTGGCGGGCTGGTGACCCTCCCAGTTGCAGGAACTGTCATCAGGCAAAACTGGATGATATCCAACATAATGCCTTTAGCACCGACTGTATTACGCGCAGAAAATGGGACAAAATAGCACGGTCCAGCGTATCGTATTGCTAAAGGCACCAAGGTGGCCTGCAGCGTCCACAACTCAACTTATTTCACTCAAAACACCAGCCCGACAATAACGCTTCCCCTTATCAGAGATAAAGCCTACCTCTTCCTGCAGGCCAACTTGCAGCGGAAACAGCTGGCAACCACGGAAATTATGAAAGAGGCCTCAGAGAGAAAAGCAGCTCTGGCGTTACTCCAGGAGCCCTATGTGGGTGGAGGAACAACCATGAAGGCATATGGGAGGACGCGAATATTTCAGAATACCACTCCAGGAGAGGGCACTGTAAAGGCAGCAATTGCCGTCTTTGATCAAGATATAGACGTAATACAGTGCCCAGAACTGACAACAAATAACATCATAGTCGTCAGGATCCGTACTGATGCCTGGGAGGTTGTATTCGTCTCCTTCTATTTCGAACCGGACAAACCCCTGGAGCCCTACCTGGAGCAGCTAAAGAAGATCGAGGCTACAGTACAGTCCACAAGGCTTGTTATAGGAGGAGATTGTAATTCAAAAAGCATCTGGTGGGGTGGTGGCATAACTGACGCAAGAGGAGATACTCTAGCAGGGACACTGGATCAGTTGGGACTTAATGTTCTTAACGTCGGCTCTGTTCCAACTTTCGACACAATAAGGGGAGGTAAATCATTCAGCAGCTACGTGGACATAACAGTGTGTACCGCAGACATCCTCGACCTGGTGGAAGACTGGACGGTAGATCAGAGCATGACGAGCTCGGATCACAACGGCATCTATTTCAAAATTAAATTAAAAAAAGGGAAAGGGGTTAACATAAATAGAACTACTAGGGTATACAATACAAAAAAAGCTAATTGGAGTCAATTTCATGAGGAAATGATCCAATTAAAATTTGAACAAAATATAGATAAAACAAAAATTCAAAACATCACCAATACTGAACAATTAGAAAAAACCATAGAGGCATACATACATATAATACAAACAATGTGTAAAAAACACATACCTCTTATAAAAACTAACGCTAAACTTACCTTTCCGTGGTGGTCCGAAGAACTCGATAAGCTCAGGCGAGAAGTCAACACGAGGAGGAGGAGAATACGAAGCGCCGCGCCGACCCGTAGAGCTTTGGTAGTCGAGAAATACCTGGAAAAGAAAGAAGAGTATGAAATTAAGGAAAAGGAAGCACAGATACGTAGTTGGAAGGAGTTTTGTAGCAAGCAGGACAAAGAAGGGATGTGGGAAGGAATATACAGGGTGATAGGTAGAACAGCTAAAAGAAAAGAAGACCTTCCTCTAAGCGCAAACGGAGCCACCCTCAGTACAAAGGAATCCGTCAAACTGTTGGCCGAAACATTCTACCCGGAGGACCTTGAATGCCAGGATAATGCCGACCACGTAGAGATAAGAAGAGCAGCCAACCAGATAAATGACTCGAGCCATGATAGTTCTCATGACCCTCCATTTACTCTGGAGGAACTCAAAAACTCCGTGGAAAGCTTTAACCCTAAGAAGGCCCCGGGTGAAGACGGACTGACTGCAGACATCTGTAGCCAGGTAATAGGACGAGACCCGGAGACATTTTTGGCACTCGCTAATAAATGCCTCGAACTGGGCAGTTTTCCGACTATCTGGAAACGCGCGGTAGTTGTTGTTTTGAGGAAACCGGCCAAGGAGGATCTAACTAACCCAAAATCATACAGACCGATTGGGTTGTTATCTGTAATGGGGAAGATCCTCGAAAAAATGTTGGTCGGCAGACTCAAATGGCACCTGCTCCCAAAAATGAGCACCCGCCAATATGGCTTCGTGCCACAGAGGAGCACCGAGGACTCCCTCTATGACCTCATGCGATACATTAGGAGCAAGCTGAACTTGAAGAAACTTGTAACAATGATATCGCTGGATATAGAGGGAGCCTTCGACAGCGCTTGGTGGCCAGCCATCAAACTACGATTGGCGGAGGAGGGCTGCCCTGTCAACATACGTAGGCTCTTAAACAATTACCTGCACGACAGGAGCGTCACCGTGCGGTATGCTGGCGAGCAATTTAGTAAGCCAACCAACAAAGGGTGCGTGCAGGGATCCATAGGGGGACCCATATTATGGAATCTCCTTCTGGACCCTCTGCTCAAAAGCCTAGAGGAAAGGGGCGAGTACTTTCAGGCGTTCGCCGATGATATTGTGTTGGTTTTTGATGGTGACACTGCACAGGATGTTCAAAGGCAAGCCAATGCAACCTTGGCACATGTTCAGAAGTGGGGTGTCCGAAATAAACTTCGATTCGCACCCCACAAAACAAATGCAATGGTGGTCACAAGAAAGTTGAAATACGACACACCACTCCTGAGCATGGGAGGAGTCCCCATAAACATGACTAAGGAAATAAAAATCCTTGGCCTTACTATTGACAGCTCCCTGACATTTAATACACATATCGCAAACACTTGCAAAAAAATATCAAACATCTACAGGCAGCTGTCGAGAGCGGCCAAGATCAGCTGGGGCCTACATCCGGAAATAATCCGAACTATATACACTGCAGTAGTAGAACCCATCATGTTGTATGCGGCGAGCGCCTGGGCACCAGCGGCGAGAAAGCTGGGGGTTGTGAAGCAGCTGAATTGTATTCAGCGCGGATTTGCGCAAAAGCTCAGCAAGGCATACCGCACGGTCTCCCTGAATGCCGCATTGCTGCTGGCCGGGATACTCCCACTCGATCTTCGCATACGAGAGGCAGCAGCTCTGTATGAGGCAAAAAGGGGAGTGCCCCGGCCGGAGCTAGCGGGCAGGGAGGTCGAGCGAAGGGCCAGGTACGTAGAGAACGGTCATCCGGCCACTCATATGAGCCTTAATTTCGTAAGCCTGGTAGACCAAGAGGATGTTGACAATTATAACAACCAAATTGTGCGCATCTTCACGGATGGCAGCAAAATTGACAACAAAGTTGGTGCCTCACTTTCGTTATGGAAAGGAGAGGCCGAGTTCAAAGCCATAAAACTGAAGCTGCCATCCTACAGCACGGTATACCAGGCTGAACTTCTGGCCATATGCAGAGCAACGACGGAGATTCTCAAGAGTACCGAGCTCAGCTTTGGAATCTATAGCGATTCCAGATCCGCGCTGGAGACCCTAGTCAGCTACCGGTCTTACCACCCCTTGGCAGTCAAGGCCAGAAAAAGCTTAGAGCTGGCACTTACCCAGAACAAAGTTGTCACCTTGTTCTGGATAAAAGCCCACGCTGGCCTGACCGGAAACGAGCGCGCCGACGAACTGGCGAAAAGTGCCGCTCTTCACTCAAAAAAGAGCCCCGATTATGACCTTTGTCCTGTCTCATTTGTCAAGGGCCAGATCCGCAAGGAATCCCTCGACGAATGGAACAGTAGATATAAAAATGGGGAAACGGCCGGAATCACAAAGATCTTCTTCCCGGATGCCATTGAAGCCTACAGGATCGTAAGGAAAATTGATATTGATAGTCTGGTCACACAAATGTTAACAGGGCACGGTGGGTTCTCTGAATATTTAACAAGATTTAAGTGTAAGGAGAGCGCATCGTGCACCTGTGACCCTGAGGCATCCGAAACTGTGAAACACATTTTGTTTGAATGCCCAGTCTTTGGCATGCAGAGGTTCAACATAGAACAGCAACTCGAAACTCCCATCACCGAAGCAAATGTTGCGCAAATAATGGCAAATAAGAAGATAAGAGCGACTTTCCTGAAACATAGTAAGAAAATTATTAGAATAGTAATAAACAGAAATAAATAATACAAATAATAACATCATAATTAAGGAAAGAAAAGAAATGGTCGAAAGACAAAGAGACTAGCTGCAAGACAGTATAAGAAAATTATACCACTCTTGCAGAGGATAGACGTATAAGAAGGATGCAAATTTTAAGATAATATGACAAGAAAAATAAAAGTAATTAAAGAATAGTATAAATGTACATTTATAAACATCACAACAATAAAAATTAAAATTGTAGCGAAAAGCTCTGACTACGTCAGGGGTCATAAGTATTATATTAACATAAAAAAAAAAAAAAAAAAAAAAACCTAACCTAACCTAACCTAACCTAACCTAACCTAACCTATCGATTATATGCAATAAACATGAAATCAAAAATGCATTTTAAAAATATCAGAAGGACACCAAAGTACAGACACTAAAACTCCCTGAGCACGCTTGTCAGGGGAAAACCACGACAATTAAAAAAAAAAAAAAAAAAAACCTAACCTAACCTAACCTAACCTAACCTAACCTAACCTAACCTAACCTAACAGAACCAGCCTGTTAGCAGTCTCCTGAAGGACCCGCAAGCAAAAGCGGAACAGATCACTGACAGCGTCGCGGGCGAAGCACCACAGATAGAGCTGATAAAAGATCTAATCAAAAACATCAAAGAGCACAGTGACGCTTTGGCAGAGTGCAAAAAACATACGATTGCTCTATCTGCGGATATTAAACAGATCCCTAGGCCCCTCGATTGCGAGCAACGTCTATCGTACGCCGAGGTGGCGGGGCTGTCAAAATCTATAGCCGACCTTAGAAGCGACCTCAGCAATCGAGCTAAGCAGCAGGCTTCCTACGCGGAGACAGCAAATATCACGGCCACGACATCAAAACAGGCAGCCTCTCCTATCTTCCATTCTCAGCCCGTCCACTCTATGGTCGTGTCTTCTGACGACGCTCACGACACCAGCGAAGACGTTATAGAAAAGATCCGCGAGGCCGTGAATGCGAAAACATCGGGCATCAGGGTGGACAGATTGAGGAAGGCTCGCGATGGAAAGGTGGTGCTGGGGTGCCAGTCGCGGGAAGAATTGGCTAGAGTGGCCGAAAAGCTCAAACTAGAGCAACCAGCACTGCACCTTGAAGAAAAAGAAAACAAGGATCCTCTCGTCATCCTCAAAAATGTTTTGAGCGTCAACACTGACGAAGACATAATGGCCGCCTTGCGAAAGCAAAATTCCCACATCCTCGGAGGGATACCTGATGGGGACTACAGGGCGGTCGTGCGTTACCGCAGAAAAGCGCGGAACCCGCACGAGTGCCACGTGGTCCTCAGGGTATCACCGAGGGTGTGGCAAGGCCTCACAACAGCGGGCAGGGTCCACGTAGACCTGCAAAGGGTGCAGGTGTCTGACCAGTCTCCGCTGCTCCAGTGCTCAAAATG
The DNA here is from genome assembly GCA_036785405.1 of Coenonympha arcania. Lineage (NCBI taxonomy): Eukaryota > Metazoa > Arthropoda > Insecta > Lepidoptera > Nymphalidae > Coenonympha > Coenonympha arcania. Next base: position 20,247,338 of record CM072057.1, on the reverse strand, counting down.
CCTCGCATATGGACACGGCAAGAAATCCTGCACAGAAGCGGCAGACCTGTGCAGTCACTGCACGGGGCCACACTTGCGCAAGGACTGCCCGCACTGGAGAGCAGGAGACCCACCAAAGTGTCAGAACTGCACCCTGTCGAAGCTTGAAAAGAGCGACCATAACAGCTTCGATGACACCTGCCCCATAAGAAAGAAGTGGGACAGGCTAGCCAGGTCTAACGTAGCGTACTGCTAAAGGCGCTCCGGGCGTCCCACAGCCGAGTTGTAGTGAGCATAAAGTTGTCCAAGCCAACGTACAAAGGAGCAAACTCGCCTTCCAGGAGTTACTACTAGAAGCTCAGAAGGATAGGGTCAGTTTTGCCCTCGTTCAGGAACCCTATGTTGGAGCCAAAGGAGAGATCACGCAAAAGGATGGCTTTAGGGTCGTTCAACGATCGCAAAACCGGACAAGACCTGTCAAAGCTGCTATAATAGTCTTCGATCACGATATGCAGGTCGTTGAATGCCCTACAGTCACCACAGAAAATATTGCCGTCGCGATTCTTAAGTCGAGTACATGGGAAATGGGAATCATCTCCACATACTTCGAGGACAGCCTACCTGTGGACCCATACTTAGAAGAACTCAAAGCGATTGTTAGTACATTAAAATTAAGAAAAGTCATCGTTGGGGGGGACTTTAATTCATGGAGTCCATGGTGGGGGAGTGATTCTGAGGATCACCGAGGAAAAGAGGTCCTGGGAGCTTTTGTGGAGATGAATCTTCACGTGTTGAACGAGGGCAACACTCCCACTTTCTTCGCTATAAGAAACGGAAGGGAGTTTAAAAGCATCGTAGACATCACGGCCTGTAGCGAGGACCTCATTGGGCTCATAGAAGGATGGAAAGTTAATGAAGGATTAACCAGTTCGGACCACAATGCAATCACTTTCACAATAAAAATTAAAAAATCAACATACATGCGTCCACAAAAATCTACACGAATTTATAATACAAGAAAAGCCAACTGGAAAATATTTAAAGAAGAGCTAGAAAAACTATTAATTAGTAACGGAATCTCAACATTTGAAATAAAATTAATAAAAGTAAAAGAAAAGCTAGATGAAATAGTAAATAAATATATTGATAGTGTAAAAGCATCATGCAAAAAGGCAATACCGCTATTAAAAAATAATAAGAAAATACGCTTACCTTGGTGGAATCCGGAACTGGAAAAGTTGAAGAGGGACACGATGACGAAGAAGCGTCGAATCCGTTGCGCTGCACCCCGTCGAAGACAGCACGTAGTCCAGATGTACCTGGAAGCAAAAGAAAAGTATGAGGACGAAGCTGCAAGGGCACAAATCAAAAGTTGGAAGGAGTTCTGCTGCACCCAAGACCGTGAGACCTTATGGGACGGAATATATCGCGTCATAAATAGAACCTCCAACATCCACGAGGACCAACCGCTTGTAAATGGTGGGGAATTACTATCTCCTGAAGACTCTGTGAAACTCCTGGCTGACACGTTTTTTCCACCAGATACAGAAACTGAAGATAGCCTTGAGCACACCGAGATTAGAAATAAAGCACGAAATTCCGATAGGATGTTGGAAAATGATAGACTAGACCCATTGTTCACGAGAGAGGAGCTCGTGCACGTGACTCGCTCATTTAATCCTAAGAAAGCCCCAGGTCCTGACGGGCTCACTGCTGACACATGTGCAGAAGCCATACTTTCCAGCGATTGTCAACAAGTGCCTCGAGATTCATCACTTTCCAGTATCTTGGAAGGAAGCTGTTATAGTAGTACTGCGGAAACCAGGAAAATCTGACTATAATCACGTGAAGTCATATCGGCCCATAGGGCTTCTGTCGATATTTGGCCAAATACTGGAAAAGTTGATGGTGAGTAGACTCCGATGGCACTTGTTGCCAAATGCGAGCCTCAGACAGTATGGCTTCACGCCCCAACGCAGCACCGAAGACTCCCTCTATGACTTGGTTCAGCACATTAAAAACAATTTGGTGAACAAACTGATTAATGTAGTTGTTTCGCTGGACATAGAGGGAGCCTTTGACAGCGCTTGGTGGCCTGCAATCAAGTGTCACTTGGCGGAAAGAGGATGCCCGCAAAACATACGAAAACTTGTCTCTAGCTACCTGGAGGATAGGATGGTGCGAGTTAGGTACGCCGACCACGAACACATTGTTGGCACGTCGAAAGGATGCGTGCAGGGCTCAATTGCGGGACCTACTTTTTGGAACGTGCTCCTGGATCCTCTGCTAAATGGGATTGAGCAGAAAGGCTCATACTGCCAGGCGTTCGCTGATGACGTCGTCCTGGTGTTCTCCGGGCATTCAGTCAGAAAAATTGAGGAAGAGGCCGATCGGGTTCTCGGGTATGTGTATGCCTGGGGTGTTCAAAATAAACTTAAATTTGCGCCTCATAAGACCAGCGCAATGGTTGTTACAAAGAAATTAAAATATGACACCCCACGCATTCACATGGCCGATGCGCCCATCGGCATCGTCGACGAAATCAAAATTTTAGGGCTGACAACAAACTCACATTTAATAGCCACGTGAAAAACGTATGCAAAAAGGCACTGAATATCTATAAGCCGTTGTCTAGGTCAGCTAAGATAAATTGGGGTCTGAGCTCGGAGATCGTCAGAACAATATACGTCTCGGTGATAGAGCCGATAGTGCTGTATGCAGCAAGCGCTTGGGCTCCAGCCGCGGAGAAGTTGACAGTACAAAAACATCTAAACGCCGTGCAAAGAGGTTTCGCACAGAAGATAGTTAAAGCGTATCGCACGGTGTCACTTCCCGCGGCTCTAGTCCTGGCTAGACTTATCCCACCAGATCTGAGGGTCCGGGAAAACACAGCACTGTATAAAGCCAAGCGAGGGTATCCGCTACCCATGATTGGAGACAGAACAGCTGAAAAGCCGAAAACCGTTTTAAGCGCCCCGCATCCTGCACAAAAAACGGAATTCAGCTATGAAAAAACCGAAGAAATCATTGAAAATGTTACCGGGGGGGACAGCTTGGGAAGTCTACAAATATTCACGGATGGTAGCAAGATCGGTGGCAAAGTTGGCGCAGCTCTGACATGCTGGGCGGGCGGCCAGGAGATTAATAAGAAAAAGTTCCTATTGGAACCGTTTTGCTCAGTATACCAGGCCGAAATGTACGCGCTGTACCAAGCCACTGAAATTGCTACCAAGACGAAGTACACAAATATTAATATATACAGTGACTCCAGGTCCTCTCTAGACACGATCAAAAACATTAACTCCTTGCATCCGTTAGCAGTTGAAATAAAACAAAATTTAACAAAACTTAAAGCCAGTAATAAAATAGTTAACTTATTCTGGATCAGGGCACACGTTGGGGTCGAGGGAAACGAAAGAGCAGACCAACTTGCTAAAGAAGCGGCTTTAACAAAAAAGACCGCCCCCGACTACAACTGGTGCCCTGTATCATACATCAAAAAATGTCTTAGAGCGGAGTCACTGCAAATTTGGCAGGAGAGGTACCTGAAGAGCGAGACAGCCGCTGTCACTAAGCTGTTCTTCCCGGAAGTCAAAAGAGCTTATGCAACTCTGCGGAAAATAAGTCTGTCTCCAATCATGGTGCAAGTTCTAACCGGACACGGAGGCTTTAACCAATATCTCCATCGGTTCAAACTAAGAACAAGCCCTGCATGCGAGTGTGATCCTGATGCAGAAGAATCGGTGATGCACATCATCACAAAGTGCCCGATATTCGGCAAAATAAGATTTGAAATGACGCAATATATGGATCACGAAATTGAAAAGAACACGGTGCATATTCTCATTGAAAATAAAGATACAAGAAAAATATTTATAGAATATTGCGAAAAGGTAGCAAAACAAGTGATAAAGAAAAACAAAGATAAATAAAGATAAAGTACATTATTATTGTTTGTATATTACACACCAGCAATGAAGATCTATTGTACTTCATATATTATGTCAGAATATATTGACCTACATAGATAAATATGCGTGATGTGTAATAAACTAAGAATAAAACTTAAATAAAACCTTTTTTTCATAACTAACGAATGAACGGCCCGATAACAAAGACTCCGTCCCCAGTCGGAGGTGCAGCAGTTTTTTTTCTCCACAGATGGAGGATTTACTTAAAAAAAAAAAAAAAAAAAAAAACCTAACAGAACAGCTGAAAAGCCGAAAACCGTTTTAAGCGCCCCGCATCCTGCACAAAAAACGGAATTCAGCTATGAAAAAACCGAAGAAATCATTGAAAATGTTACCGGGGGGGACAGCTTGGGAAGACTACAAATATTCACGGATGGTAGCAAGATCGGTGGCAAAGTTGGCGCAGCTCTGACATGCTGGGCGGGCGGCCAGGAGATTAATAAGAAAAAGTTCCTATTGGAACCGTTTTGCTCAGTATACCAGGCCGAAATGTACGCGCTGTACCAAGCCACTGAAATTGCTACTAAGACGAAGTACACAAATATTGATATATACAGTGACTCCAGGTCCTCTCTAGACACGATCAAAAACATTAACTCCTTGCATCCGTTAGCAGTTGAAATAAAACAAAATTTAACAAAACTTAAAGCCAGTAATAAAATAGTTAACTTATTCTGGATCAGGGCACACGTTGGGGTCGAGGGAAATGAAAGAGCAGACCAACTTGCTAAAGAAGCGGCTTTAACAAAAAAGACCGCCCCCGACTACAACTTGTGCCCTGTATCATACATCAAAAAATGTCTTAGAGCGGAGTCACTGCAAATTTGGCAGGAGAGGTACCTGAAGAGCGAGACAGCCGCTGTCACTAAGCTGTTCTTCCCGGAAGTCAAAAGAGCTTATGCAACTCTGCGGAAAATAAGTCTGTCTCCAATCATGGTGCAAGTTCTAACCGGACACGGAGGCTTTAACCAATATCTCCATCGGTTCAAACTAAGAACAAGCCCTGCATGCGAGTGTGATCCTGATGCAGAAGAATCGGTGATGCACATCATCACAAAGTGCCCGATATTCGGCAAAATAAGATTTGAAATGACGCAATATATGGATCACGAAATTGAAAAGAACACTGTGCATATTCTCATTGAAAATAAAGATACAAGAAAAATATTTATAGAATATTGCGAAAAGGTAGCAAAACAAGTGATAAAGAAAAACAAAGATAAATAAAGATGAAGTACATTATTATTGTTTGTATGTTACACACCAGCAATGAAGATCTATTGTACTTCATATATTATGACAGAATATATTGACCTACATAGATAAATATGCGTGATGTGTAATAAACTAAGAATAAAACTTAAATAAAACCTTTTTTTTTCATAACTAACGAATGAACGGCCCGATAACAAAGACTCCGTCCCCAGTCGGAGGTGCAGCAGTTTTTCTCCACAGATGGAGGATTTATAAAAAAAAAAAAAAAAAAAACCTAACCTAACCTAACCTAACCCGATATCAAATTGATACAAATTTCTTCTATTTTTTCTATTTTCGACCACTTACCTCAAAGTTTCCGCGATTTTCGCGCTGGTGTCGTCTGTCGTCCACTCCCGGCTGCCTGCGGTGCCCTGAAAAGCGAAGGAAAATTGATTGTTCTCGGAAAATTCGTGAAAATTTCGAGGAAAACTTCGCGAATTTCCCGCGAATTCTCTCCTGAACTGCTGCCAGGGCACGCGTACGTGCGCCCGCAGACGCGCCGGCGCGCTCGCGCCACGCGTACCTAAAGGAAAACGCGAAAAACGGGCCCCCCACCCACCCTATTGTGGCTACGCAGGTAGGGCCGAGCGCTACCATAAGGAGAGCCGCGAAACAAAAATCCCGTTTTTGACCGCGGAAAAGTGGCTGACGGCTTTAGGGCGACTTGTGGGGCCATATACACTTCCCAAGTCGCTTCTCAAGTCAATACTTTGACCTCGGGGGCGTTCTACACCCTCCGAAAATAATATTTATTGACTATTGAAATACTTCTGTTCTTTGTTGATGCTTACGTTGGGAGGCCTTACACCTCTAAATACTTATTGTTTTTAGTTATAGGATTATTACGTATTGACTGTTGGGGGCTTTCTACACCCCCAACAAAGTCAATTAGTCATTAGTTTTAGGTTATATTGACACTGAGAGGCATTTTACACCTCTCAAAAATTTTATTCGTATTATGTGTTATTTGTGTTGATTCTAGTTATATTTAATCATTGTCTATTTTAAGGTTAGGTTAGGATCATAGATATTCATGATATTTATAATTATATAGGCATTTGATTACTTACTGACTGTGGAGAAGCCTTCTACACCTCTCTACAAAATTTGAAATTATTGTCTATATAACATATAACCGTGTTACTGTTGACTGTAGGGAGACCTTTTACACCTCCCAACCTTTTTGGTTAAAGTTAAGATTTTTTAAACATCAATTATTGACTGAGAGGTCTTTTAATATCTTCCCTTTTAACTGACTTAGATCATACGAAACATGTTTGGCTATAGAACACCCAAAAGGACGTTATTCCAGGAGGAGGAAATTGAGACAGAGCAGTCCCCCCCGAACAGATCAGGCGAGGCTAGTCCTCTGCCAGTGTTGGAGACTGCTAGAACCGCCTCGAAGTCATCCTCTCCAAGGTCTCCGCCAAAGAAAGTTCCGGCTGGCCCCTCCAAAAAGAAAACAAGAGCCGCCTCGTCACAGGAAGGTGGTGCTGCTACTTGGACAAAGAAGATCCAGTCGAAAACAACCATTGACTCTTCTGAGACGGCGATAGATGTAGGAATTTTCAGGCCCAAGGGACGGTTGGCGGAGGCCAAATCGTGCGTTATGAAGGCCAAACTTCAAATAAATAACTCCCGTAATATCAAAACGGAGATAAAGGTTGAAGTTCTTCAGGCCGTGGATAGGCTGTACCAGCTGGTGAAGGAGGCGGAGGCGTCAAAACATCCAAACCCTACCACAGCTGGTACAGCTGATAGCACAAAAGCAGCGGAAAACGAAGCGGTCGGCATACAACAAGTGGAGGGGCAAGTCGACCTAATAGAGCATCTTAAAGAGCACGCCAAGCTGCTAAAAAGAAACACGGATGAGGTACTTAAATTGCAAAGTCGAATAGAGGTACTTCAGGATGGAGCAATCACCTATGCAAGTGTGGCCGCAGGTGAATCTAAAAGACGCCCGTCGGAGCAGGCTGCGCTGCATTCGGTGATTGTGACGTCCAAGGACAAAGAGGACTCCGGGGAGGAAATATTGAATAAAATAAGGGGAGCGATTAATGCAAAGGATGGAGGAATAAGGGTCGATAGAGTTAGGAAGGCCAAAGATAGGAAGGTGATAGTGGGGTGCGGTACCAAGGAAGAGAGAGAAAAGGTGATTACCAGATTGAGGAAAGCAGGTGATGATCTTCACATAGAGGAGATCAAGAACAAAGACCCGTTAATTATATTAAAAGACGTCCTCCAGTATAACACCGACGAGGACGTTCTCAAGGCATTAGAAAACCAAAATCACGGTCTACTCAAGGAAATAAAGGAAGAGGACAGAAGAATAGAAATTAGGTTCCGCAAGAAGACCAGAAACCCCCTCACCTGTCATATCGTCTTAAGGGTGTCCCCAAAAGTGTGGGCGGTGATGACTACTGTGGGTGCAGTCCACATAGACCTGCAGAAGATAAAAGTGGCAGATCAATCGCCGCTTATCCAGTGCTCTATGTGCCTTGGCTATGGGCACTCCAGGAGGTTTTGCAAGGAGGCAGAGGAGAAATGCAGCCACTGTGGAGGTGCCCACTTGAAAGCCAAGTGCGACAGCTGGCAGTCTGGAACTGCCCCCTCTTGCTGCAACTGCAAGCGCGCCGGGCTGGACGTTGTGAATCATAACGCGTTTGGTCTGGAATGCGCGGTGAGGAAGAAGTGGGAAGCCCTAGCCAGGGCTACAATCGCCTACTGCTAAGGGCGCCCCAAGCATCACAGCGGTCATGAAAAAGCCCTACCGGGTGTTCCAAGCCAATCTGCAGAGAAAGGAGCTCGCCACCCAAGAACTTATGCTTGAGGCTCTCAACCAAAAAGTATCCATTGCACTGATTCAGGAGCCATATGTAGGCGGGATCGGAAGAATGAAGGACTACACCGGAGTGCGTATCTTTCAGCATGTCAACAACGGGGACGGTGCTACGGTCAAAGCCGCAATTGGTATATTTGACGGCGACATGACCGCTGTATTGGACACTAAACTCACCACCACTAACATAGTGGTGGTGCGAATAAAGACAAGCGCGTGGGAGATGGGTGTAGTCTCTTATTATTTTGAACCCGATAAACCAATTGAGCCATACCTGGATCAGTTGCAGAGTATAGTCGAGAACCTCGCAACAAAATACGTTGTGGTGGGCGGTGATGCAAACGCATGGAACACCTGGTGGGGCAGTAAGAAAACAGACAGCAGAGGGGAAGCGATGTTTGGAACATTGGGACTACTAGACTTGCAGGTGCTCAATCAGGGCAGCGCTCCGACTTTCGACACAGTTAGGGGCGACAAGCTTTTCTCTAGCTGTGTCGACATCACGGCGTGTTCCGAAGAGACGTTGCCCTTGGTGGATGATTGGACCGTGAGCGACAGCGTGACGAGCTCGGACCACAATACTATAGTTTTTCAGATAAGACTACGCAAAGCTAAAGGTATGGCTATCAACAGAACAACAAGAATCTATAACACTAAAAAAGCTAATTGGGATGAATTTCATGAGAAACTCGCCCAATTAATGAAAGAAGAAAATATAAATAAAAGGAACATAGATCAAATAGATAATAGTGAAGAACTAGATAATATAATACAGAGATACATCAATACAATAACGATAGCATGCAAAGATAGCATACCTTCTAAGAAAACAGTCCAAATTTTTAATTTACCATGGTGGAATGATGAGCTCGCCTCGTTGAAGCGCGAAGTGAACACGAAGAAACGCCGAATCCGCTGCGCTGCTCCGGTCCGTAGAGACAAAGTCGTAAGAGAGTACCTGCAAGCAAAAGAAAACTATGAGTCCCAAGCGAAACAGGCGCAGATAACAAGCTGGAAGGCTTTTTGCGAGAGACAGGACAAGGAGAGTCTATGGGATGGGATCTACAGGGTTATTGGACGAACTATGAAAAGACATGAAGATCTTCCTCTAGTAAAAGGTGGTATTACCTATGACCCTAGCCAATCAGCGCAGATGCTGGCTGAGACCTTCTATCCGGAGGATCGGGCGGAAAGTGACAATGCCGAACACCAGCAAATAAGGCAGGCAGCAGAACAGGTAAACGGTTGGGCTCCGGATGTCGTATTGGATCCACCGTTTACTTCTGTGGAACTAAAGAGCGCCGCCTTGAGCTTCAACCCCAAGAAAGCCCCCGGGTCGGATGGTCTCACCGCCGATATATGCCAGCGCGCTATATCCCTGGACGCCGACGTATACCTCAGCCTGGCAAATAAATGCCTAGAACTGGGTCACTTCCCGACCGTTTGGAAGGAGGCTACTGTGATAGACTACACCAACCCCAAGGCCTACCGACCAATCGGTTTGTTACCCGTTCTGGGCAAGGTCCTGGAGAAGCTGCTCGTCAACCGGATCAAGTGGCACATATTGCCCGGGATGAGTACTCGCCAGTACGGATTCATGCCCCAAAGAAGCACCGAAGACTCCCTCTATGACCTGATGCAGCACATATATAGCAAGCTGAAAGAGAAAAAGATTATTACCATGATATCATTGGACATAGAGGGAGCTTTCGACAGTGCCTGGTGGCCCGCTATCAGAGTCCGGCTGGCTGAGGAAAAGTGTCCCGTAAACATACGCCGTATGATGGACAGCTATCTCCGGGACAGAAAAGTCAGGGTGAGGTATGCGGGAACAGAATATTCTAAGCAAACTAACAAGGGATGCGTCCAGGGATCGATTGGTGGTCCCATCCTGTGGAATCTCCTATTGGATCCACTGCTGCGGGGCCTGGAGGAGCGGGGCGACTATTGTCAAGCTTTTGCTGATGATGTCGTCCTCCTCCTGGATGGCGACACGGGACTGGAGGTCTCGAGACGGGCCAATGCCGCTCTCGCCTATGTTCGGGATTGGGGAGTCCGAAATAAACTTAAGTTCGCACCACAGAAGACTAAAGCTATGGTGGTGACGAACAAATTGAAGTATGACTCCCCACGCCTGTGCATGGGGGGGATAGACATTGGTCTGTCACGCGAAATAAAGATCTTGGGGCTCACAATTGACGACAAACTAACTTTTAATGCACACGTCACCAACATCTGCTTAAAAGTGCAAAATTTGTACAAACAATTGTCGAGAGCCGCCAAGGTAAGCTGGGGCCTCCACCCACAGGTCATCAGGACCATTTATACAGCAGTAGTGGAGCCCATCGTCCTGTACGCAGCAAGCGCCTGGGCACCCGCAGCTAAGAAAATTGGCGTTCAAAAGCGCCTTAACGCAATACAGAGAGGTTTCGCCCAGAAAATAACAAAGTCATACCGGACTGTCTCCCTGAACTCAGCGTTGATACTGGCTGGAGTACTTCCCTTGGACCTCAGAGTCCAGGAGGCAGCCGCCCTTTATGAAGCGAAAAGGGGAGTACTCCAGCGAGTACTAGGAGACAGGGAGATAGAGGTGAGAGCATCATACACCGCGCAGCCCCATCCGGCGGAGCAGTTGGACCTGCGGTTTACCAGTCTGGTGGACCAGGCTGAGGTGGAAACACACAACAGCCAAGCAGTGCGAATATTTACCGACGGCAGCAAAATTGAGGGCAAGGTTGGGGCCGCGCTATCCATATGGGATAGCGAGTCCGAAACCAAAGCCCTCAAGCTTAAACTGGGATCGCACTGCTCGGTCTACCAGGCTGAGCTGCTTGCACTGAGCAGAGCGGCCTCAATCGCAGCGCAGCGCCGGGAGAGGACCATTGGAATATATTCTGATTCAAGGTCCTCTCTCGAGGCAGTAGTCGGCTCTGTTTCCAGCCATCCGTTAGTAGCGAAAATAAAAGACAACCTGACGGTCTGTCGCACCCAGAACAAGGAAGTCTCTCTGTTCTGGGTGAAGGCACACGCCGGTTTGGAGGGAAACGAACGAGCCGACGAGCTCGCGAGGGAGGCGGCTCTGACATTAAAGAGAAAGCCGGACTACGACCAATGCCCGGTGTCATTCGTCAAGCGACAACTCCGTGAGGATTCAATTGACGAGTGGAACCGGAGGTACACGTCCGGAGAGACCGCAGGTACAACGAAAATGTTCTTGCCGGATGCGCGCTTCGCCTTTAAGGTGGCAAAAAAGCTGGAAATCAATATGGTGCTCTCGCAGGTGTTGACAGGTCACGGGGGATTTGCGGGGTACCTGCACAGATTCAGGTGCAAGGATAGCGCGGGCTGCGTCTATGACGATAGCATTGAAGAAACGATAGTCCATCTGGTTTTGGAATGTCCGCAGCACGACGCAGCCCGCGAAGATCTGCAACAACAACTGCAGATGACTCTGTGCAGGGGCTCCGTACCCGTGATAATGGGCGAAACCTCCACCAGGGAGGCATTTTTGAAATTCTGCCACAAAGTGGCAAGAGTAGCTGTCGAGAGGAATAAGGCGAGGAATATAGATACATAGTATCTCTTGTATTGTTGAATATAAAGAATTACTAGTATAAAGATCCCATCGCTTTATTTCTTTCGGCATCTATTAAGCAAATTAACATTGTCTATCGATTATATGCAATAAACATGAAATCAAAAATGCATTTTAAAAATATCAGAAGGACACCAAAGTACAGACACTAAAACTCCCTGAGCACGCTTGTCAGGGGAAAACCACGTCAATTTAAAAAAAAAAAAAAAAAAAAAAACCTAACCTAACCTAACCTAACCTAACCTTGCCACCCCTGAAGTCCACAATCACCCCCTCTCACTCCAGAGAGGTGACGAGGACGTCGACCTCGTTTTTGATGGCGATACCGGGATGGAGGTACAAAGACAGGCCAATGCCGCACTCGCCTACGTGCGGGAGTGGGGAGTCAGAAACAAATTACGATTCGCGCCACACAAGACCAAGGCAATGGTCATTACCAATAAGTTGAAGTACCACTCGCCGCTTCTGTCCATGGGTGGGATCGACATTGGCATGTCTCGCGAAATAAAGATCTTGGGGCCGTGGTGGAACCAGTAGTCCTCTACGGTGGCAGGTGCCCGCGAGCGCTTGGGCGCCCGCCACCAAAAAGTTAGGGGTACGCAAAAGGCTAAACGCGATTCAGAGGAGATTTGCCCAGAAAATCACAAGAGCCTATCGAACTGTCTCCCTGAACTCTGTGCTGGCGCTGGCTGGACTGCTGCCTTTGGACGTCAGAATACAAGAAGCAGCCGCATTATTTGAAGCGAAAAGGGGAGTAGTCCAGTCCGTGCTCGGGGACAGGGAGATAGAGAGAAAGGTTTATTACACCAAGCTTGAACATCCAGCGGAGCGCGTGGCCTTGCAGTTCAGCGACACATCGGACGTAGAACAGCTGAGCCAACAAAGTAACCAGACAGTGCGCATCTTTACGGACGGGAGCAAAATCGAGGGTAAGGTTGGGGCAGCGCTCTCCGTGTGGGAGGACGACGTCGAAACCAAAACGCTCAAACTGAAGCTCGATGCGTACTGTACTGTGTACAAGACGGAACTGCTGGCCCCGTGCAGGGCGTCCTCCCTGATCCTCGACAGTGCCGAAAAGTCCTTTGGCATATACTCGGACTCGCATTAATCGCTCGAGTCAATAGTAGGCCAAAGATCCCTCCATCCGCTAGTGGTACAGATAAGAGACAACTTGAAACCAGAATAAGGGCGTCTCTTTATTCTAGATAAAAGCCCACGCAGAAATGGAGGGAAACGAACGGGCTGACGTGTTGGGTAAGGCGGCGGCCCTTTCTTTAAATAACCTGTCAAGTGCGAGTCGGACTCGCGCACTGAGGGTTCCTTACTTCAACCGGAGGAATAAAACCATAAAAACCACTTTTCTTATCAAACCGCAAAACTAACTTTGTTTTTAGAGGTTTTATTGTAAATATCAAAAAACTACTTATTAGATCTCGTACAAAACCAATTTTCGGTGGAAGTTTGCATAGTAATGTACATCATATATTTTTTTTAGTTTTATCATACTCTTATTTTAGAAGTTACAGGGGGGGGGACACACATTTTACCACTTTGGAAGTGTCTCTCGCACAAGCTATTCATTTTAGAAAAAAATGATATTAGAAACCTTAGTACCATTTTTGAAGACCTATCCATAAATACCCCACACATATGGGTTTGATGAAAAAAATTTTTTTGAGTTTCAGTTCTATGTATGGGGCACCCCCAAAATTTATTACTTTTTTTAAAATTTGTGTGAAAACCTTAATGCGGTTCACAGAATACATCTACTTACCAAGTTTCAATAGTATAGCTTTTATAGTTTCGGAAAAAAGTGGCTGTGACATACGGACGGACAGACGGACAGACAGACATGACGAATTTATAAGGGTTCCGTTTTTTGCCATTCGGCTTCGGAACCCTAAAAAGACGCCCGATTACGACCTATGCTTTAAGCGACTCCACCAGCTCCAGGAAGCGTTGGGTATGTGGAGCCAAAGGTACACCGTACAGGTCCAGTAAGACAGGGGCAATCACCAAGCTGTTCTTTCCAGACGTGGTGAGCTGTAAGAGAATACTAAAAGAGCTCGATATCAGCTCGGTGATGACCCAGGCACTCAGAGTACCTGAACCGCTTCAAGTGCAAAGAGGACCCATCATGCCTCTGCAAGCCCGGTGTAAGTGAGTCTGTCCTGCATATAATTTTGGAGTGCCCCACCTTTGGGAAGGAAAGACACCAGGTATCTTCGGAAATAGATATAGAAATAAAAGAAGGTAATCTAAGCAAAATTATGGAGGATAAAAACGCAAGAGATAAATTTCTGAATTACTGTATACGATTATGCAACAAAGTAATTAAAAGAAATAGATAACTGACAAGTCTATGTATACTTCACTCGCAGTTGAGACTTTGGGTATGTTATAGAATATATTAGCTTACAGAAGTAAATTTCTATTTTCCACCGGTCTGTTAACACGTCGAATTTTATCCTAACCGAAAGTTAACATTATAAAGTATATTCCTAGGTAATTCCTGGCCCCACTACCTGGCAAGCTCGTATAAAGAGGTACAAAAATGTAGAAAATTACACCGATCGGCCACATTCGATTTAAGCAGTTCCTCGTAGCTGCAGCTAACTGCTTGAAATCAAAATACAGATAATTTTATAACAAACGCGAATGTATAGCACTGCCTGCGATAAACCTGTCATTACTTATCATTGTCAGGCTTTGAAGTTTGAAAATTGGGGCGGGCAGTGGAGTAAACCTTACAGTTAACACCGCTGCTGGCACGTAGAACAAAAAGCACGTTTTTTAATAGTAGGTAGTTTATGAAACGGATACATAATGGGGGGTATTATACGAGTATGAGTTTAAAAAACGTGCCGCAGGCGAGTTTTTTAACTAATTATGTAGAGTTTCACACTCTACTTGATCTAAGTTCATTGTCGTAAATTCTTCACTTCTTTGGTAACAGATTGTGGGTCATTTTTTTGCAACTACTAAAATGTCGGGTGGAGGTAAAGTTTCTTTAGTAGGTACCACTGCTAGAAAATTTTCTACGCAAAGTGACTAAGTGACAAAAATAACACATTAAAATGTTTAAAATTAATAACTATGGCGCTAGAATCAGTTGCGAACTGCGTATGTTTGCCCAAGCCGTGGATCGAACCCAGGAGCTCGTGAGCTGCAATCGAGCTCGCTCAGCACAGGACCGACGCGGTGTAGCACCACGTGCGGTATTGTGACGCCACAGCGGGTGACGGGCGGCGTCATTAGCGCGATGACGCGATGACGCGACACGTCCGCCGCGGGGGACGATCGCGATCGGAGCTAAGTAATAACTTGTTTCTGCACACTCATCGCTGAACGAGTGCAGATTAGAAGTCGGTTCCATCCGCTGTAACAAAAGTTTACTCAGTTACAGTAACAAACGCCTCGCCCACTCTACGAAGGAAACCACAGACACTTCAGTTTTATATATTCGTGAAGACTTATCGCAACAAAGCCAGCTGTCGCTATTCTCATAAATATCTGCCCGTAGAGATGGACCATAAAAAGTTGACTATTAAACTATTCGTAACAGTTGCAAAATATAAAACTATGCACAAGGACAAAATACGGACCCATACTTGTTAAGCAATTTGACTATTAAACTATTCGTAACAGTTGCAAAATATAAAACTATGCACAAGGACAAAATACGGACCCATACTTGTTAAGCAATTTGAGGAAATTAGCTTTAACTTTAGATAGATAGATAGATAGATAGATAAACACTTTATTGCATACCACAGAATAAAAATATTTAGGTCCTTACATATGAAATTGGCGTTTTGTATGGGAGGAACATAAAGTCGATTTTTTTAAAATATAATATATACTTGTACTTCATTGATCCCTTTACTAAAAAAGCCATTTGGACGGGAATCGATAAAATCTTTGAAAGCGCTTTGGACTGCCTCATCGGAGTTAAATTTTTTCCCTTGTAAGAAGTTATCCAAATTTCGACAAAAATGGTAATCTGTTGGAGCAAGGTCCGGGGAGTAAGGTGGATGTCTTAGGCATTTCAATTGAAGCTCCTCTAATTTGGTAGCCGTCTGTTGTGCAGTGTGTGGTCTAGCGTTGTCCTGAAGCAGCAGTGGCCTAGAACGATTAACCAGCCTCGGTTGTTTAGCAGCTAGCTTTTCCATCATGGATTGCAGTTGCTGACAATAGATATCCGCCGTAATCGTCTGGCCAGATTTAAGAAAGCTGTAGTGAACGACGCCGGCGCTAGTCCACCAAACGCTCACAAGTAATTTTTTTTGAGTCAATTTTCGTTTGGGGCAGGATTTGGCTGGTTCGCCAGGAGTCAACCATTGCGATGAGCGTTTCCGATTATCATACAGGATCCATTTTTCATCACAGGTAATGATTCGATTTAAAATCCCTTCATTACTGTGCCGGTTGAGTAATGTAACACAGCAGTCTACGCGCGTTTGTCGGTTTGCTGCACTCAATTCATGAGGTACCCACCTTTCAAGCTTTTTCACCTTCCCAATTTGCTTCAAGTGAACTAAAACAGTTTTATCACTAACACCGCAGCCTGCAGCTAGCTCGGCCGTGGTTTGCGATGGATCCGCTTCCACAATAACCTTCAATTCTTCATTGTCAACTTTGGTCTCCGGCCGTCCACGGGGCTTGTTCTGCAGGTCGAAATTTCCAGAACGAAAACGTTGGAACCAAAAACGCACTGTGTTTTCTTTTGCGACACCCTCGCCGTACACATCATTAATCCTTCGAGCCGTTTCTGCAGCACTGGTGCCACGATGGAACTCGTACTTGTAAATAACGCGATATTTCAAGTTTTCCATTTTGTAAACAGAGTGGCGCAAAAAAAACCAAAAGAGAAAAAAACAAATGAATTACGATTTTCAAAACACAAAAGCATGAGTAAATAGCTGTATAAATTTGAAATTGGAATTTCTAACCAAAGAAGAGATATTTGAGATCAAAGTGGCCAGTACGACAAAACGCCAATTTCATATGTAAGGACCTAATAAATAAAAAAAGAAAAGAAAGGAGTAAAATTAAGTAAAACAACATGTACCTATACGGTTGTTATTATGCAATAAAATAAATTATTAAAAAAATCAAAAAACCCGACTGCAAAAATGTCAACTGAAATGCAATAACTTAAAAGACTGAAACAAGGCGGACAACGAAAACAAAATTATAATAAACTTAAAACGATGCAATTTTTACTTCATTTTAACAAACAACATTATGAGCTGATAGCTTTAGTTAAATTTTCGCATTCAATTTAAAAATAAAGAAGGCGGGACCTATTTTTGCAAATTATAAAGAAAATTAATAGGTCCCGCCTGCTTTATTTTTAAATTGAATGCGAAAATTTAACTAAAGCTATCAGCTCATAATGTTGTTTGTTAAAATGAAGTAAAAATTGCATCGTTTTAAGTTTATTATAATTTTGTTTTCGTTGTCCGCCTTGTTTCAGTCTTTTAAGTTATTGCATTTCAGTTGACATTTTTGCAGTCGGGTTTTTTGATTTTTTTAATTATTTATTTTATTTCAGGCTTTTTAGTTGCCACACTTTACGAGCGAAACCTAAGCACTTTTATCTACACAATGTGAAAGACGTAAAGTGGGTATATTTGGTTATATATTATATTATGTCGGTTCAAGTAAGTCAGTCACTTGGAAGAAGTAAAAGTTGTAAACAGTGTCGTCAAACGCATACCTGGATTTTATCCCGGAAATATATAAGCTGTAACATTTCATAGGTGTAGTTTGTGTACGTTTAGGGCTCAGGCGTATCTAACTCACGTCGCTTTAAGCGGATCATTCGGGAAAAACTGAGATTACAAATAGAAATAGAAAAAAAGCTTTATTTCACATAGGCCTAACTTACAGGCACTTATGAAAGAAAAATATCATTTATATTATTTAATATAAAACGATATGGTGATAACTATTATTCGACTTAAAACTAAGTTTACGAGGGTTCCAACGCGCCCTGCACTGAGAAGAAGCCCACAACAAACTCAGCCGGGTTTTCTTTTATTTATCTTCACCATTTTACATAGGTAATCTCTTAAAAATTAATTGAGCTAATAAAATAGCAGCAGTTCACTATCACTCCCTGATCGACAAAGTGGAGCGCGTCTTAGAGTACACACAGCGCCATCTAGGGCGAGTAGCGAAAGTACAGATGTTAAAATAATTGTTTAATGATTATATTAAATTATGTTTTCGATTTATACTATGATATACCAAGTAAAAATGCACAATATAAAGTAGGACACACACTTGGTCAATACAAGAATAACGCTATCAAAAACTACAAATGTTACCATTTTGAACGCATTGATCGACTGTTTATAATTCCAAATTAATTCAAAACATATGACTTATATATATTTTTGTAATCTCCTTGTAATTCCCTTCATTTTGATACCCTACTCGATAGGTTTGGTTAAAATTATTTTAAAAATGACTGACAATTTTAGGCCCAAAATCCGCCATTTTGTTTTTTATTTTCAAAAACCTATCTAAGAACACTTGGGTTAATGAGACGAATCTAACGATACCATTAACGTCAAAATCCATGCAGCCGTTTGGAAGATACGTGGTCATAAAGAAATTTACATACATACAAGATACGCGCGAAAAACATAACCCTTCTTGCAGTCGGGTAAAAAACTGTTAGGGGCGCAAGGACAATTGAAAACTGAGTAAAATTGGGCAATTTTTGTCAATTTTACTTTTTAAAAATAATATAAAGAAAAATTTCTTAAAATTAAATCTTAAAATATAATATTCAATTTATTTATGACTGCTATAACGGTGACCTACTACAGGTTGATATAGCTTTAATACGAGTAGTTACTGAAATAAAGGGTTGTTACTGCCGGACGGACAGACAAAAGTGATCCTGTAAGTGGAACGTTTTTTTTTAGCTTTTGAGATACAGAATCCTAAAAAAACGTTTTCCGCACGTTTCAACATAATTTGCTTGTGTGGAAACATGCACCATTGCCGCCATTGTACTGATTCAGTCATTTCCTATCCGACGTCTGTCCGTCTGTTTATCCGCGTCTGTGGACACGCGCACATCTGCGGTGTTGCTGAGGCAGTGTGTTTGTTTCAGCACTGCAGCGGCATGATTTTAAAGATTACTTCGCTTTATAGCTAGTTTTATAGCTTCGAATAATTCGGGAGACACAGTCGTAGAATCCTCTTCTTTTACTATCGGTCACAGCTTGCCGCAACTAATTGCCGGGCATTCCAAAATGAAAAGCAAAAAATAATAAACGAGTTTAAAAGATTGGTTGCCCCGCTTTAGAACCCGGTCTGCTTCAAACCTAATCGTGTCTTACATCTAAACTTTACGGTTAGCGTGCAGAATATAGGTGCATGTCCATTGTACGCCAGGACACTTAGTTTCCGACTCGATATTCCGGAGACGACCTGCACTAGCGTCAATATCTACCGCGTAAGTCCATTCCACGTATTGTGGACTATTTTTAAACGTCGAGCGAGTCTGTGCGACGTCTTCGCTACATTTTGAGAGCAGATAGCGCTACCGAGAGGTATACGCGAGTGGCGGGTGTCAGGTGTCAGGAAGGAAGCGTCGTCTCTGCACTGTACACAGGTGTCGTGTCTCGAGCGGTGACGTGTGAACAACGGAAACGCTGCTCTCTCCGTGTTCCTTGAGACGCTTTCCACCGCTCGACGCGTCTTGATTGCTGATAGCGCGCTTGTTGTTACTCTCAGGAAATGCATCTACAGCAAGAAATGACAGACATTATTATTGTTTTGATTCTAATTCTTTAAATCAATCCTTCTCTCAAACGTGGCGCAATAGCCTACGTTTATAGCGTACATTAACAATATCTCAATTTAATTGAAACAATTAATTTTCATTATAGCGCCTATGCATAGTCGGCGAGTATAGTAGATTACACATGGGCAATATTGAGTTTGAGTTTATTATAAACGTGAAAGTTTGTGAGTTTGAATGTTTGTTATTCCGTCACGCCACAACTACTGAATTGATTTTGCTGAAAAAAATAGGTTATAACGTGTGCCGCTCATAAAAATGTGTGACTTAAAAACGCGAAATTCACTAGGGTGTAGCCCCGGGCAATATCTATCTTTAGTCGTCTTAAATAATCGTCAGTAATCTTGGACGATCGGAGATGTGCATGCAGTTTTTGGGGCACATATAAAAAAAGAATGATAACATAATTAATTCGTCGGCGACAGGCAACTACGCCGCACTTGAATCACGATTAAAGACATTTCAATCCACGAAGACGCGCCCCACTTTGTCAAAATCGCTTATGTCGCACTCGATTCGTATGGAGTTTGACAGAGTAGAGTGCGTCCTCGCGGATTGAAATATCTATATAATGATTGACGATCAAGCCTCAAGTGTAGAGTAGACATAAGGTGCAAGTACTGTATATGGTGTGAACGAATGTACGTCGAATGCAGCTCAGCGACTCAACAAATTGCCAATTTAGAACACATACAGGCTACAGCGCAGCCCCAATCAGTTACAGGTTATAACTTATTGCGTAGAAACAATTAATTTGTAAGTGGTTCGTTAATTAATTATGTTATAGGTGAGCTAGCTATCTGCATACCTAGCATATCTACCTATATACTTACGATCACAGAAAAAAGAAAAAGTTATTATGTGCTCTGTGCTTACGATAGATGCTTATTATGCGATTCGAAAATTGACGTCAACTAGAACTATAGTTCGTTTTTAGGGCTGCGGACCCAAAGGTGAAAAAACGGGACATTGTCCGTCTATCCGTCTATCACCAGGCTGTAGCTGTTTGACAGTTGAAATTTTCACAAATTATAACTGAATTTCTGTAGCCGCGATAACAATAGATACCTACTCAGAGTAAAATAAACATTACTGGGGGCCACAGATTAGGGGGGTAATCTGTGCAGGGGGCTCAACCACCATAAAACAAACGTGACTTTTAGGGTTTCATACTCAAAGGGGATAAACGGATCCCTATTACTGAGACGTCGCCTTCCGTCCGTCCGTCCGTCCGCCCGTCCGTCTGTCCGTCTGTCACCAGGCTGCATCTCTTGAACCGTAATAGTGACTATATTCACTTCAAAAAAAAAATTGGTTGTCTGTAAAGTCGGTTTACTGACGATAGTTGAACGTGACAACGTCTTCTTTGTCGCTCGTTCCGCGCTCGCGAGGTAACGCCGGTAACGCCGCATGAGCGAGGTAACGCCAGTAACGCCGGATGAGTCATGTTTTTTCGTGCGTGCAACCGGCTCTATCGAATTATAAGACGTTGTCACGTCAAAAATTTTAAGCGAGGCTCCCATACAGCAAACGTGAATTTTTTGCCGTTTTTTATAGAAAATGGAAGCGCAAATTGAAACTCTACGGCCGCGAGTCCGACTCATACTTGGCCGATTTAATTTGAACGAGTAGAAATAATGTGTCGTTTCATGCGGCTAACAATTCACATTTCACACGATCGTACGTCCCGTTGTGAGAGCGTGAAACAATTCAGAAGTGATGGAGCGGTAATAGAATAACGAAGCATCGCACCGGCGGTGACGCATGGCGCCGCGCGAGCATGCATCGCGCTCGTGCATGCATGCACACAATATTTCATACCCGTTTGCGTTCAAAATGCATGCCCGTAAATTGACTTCAAACGAATTCGTAAAGTTCGTTATTTTCAGTGCAGTTCATGAAAACTAGAAATCCAATTATGAAGTTCCAGTTGAAAAATTTTGTCTTGTCATGGGACCGTCTCGGTCTGTCCAGGTCCTCGTTGTCCTTCATAGTATCAGTAAAAACATGCCCTAGTTATTTAAATTTAGAAACATATTTTAACACGGAACCACACAGTTTATTGGGCAGTACGTTTTCTGGACCTTTCTTATATTTAAAGACCATCACTTCAATTTTCGCCACATTATACAATAAACCATGTTTTTCGGCATATTTTTCACATAGTTAATGAGGCTACGTAGGACGCAGACAGAAGGGCTAAGCAGGACCATGTCGTCCGCGTAGCTCAGGTTGTTGATGCTTACACCTCCAACCTGGCAGCCTGCCCTGGTCCTGCTCAGCTCTACGATCAATTCATTTGGTTGAACATGAAGGTTGAACAGAACTGGTGACTTCAAACCACCCTGTCTAACTTCGCAGTTGAGCTTATAAGTATCTTAGTCATTTTGCCATTTTATTTGATTTACCTGAGTTTTATACCAATATTGTGACAAATCCTGTAACATAACAACAAATATTGTAACATAACACTGTTTTTTCCGTCTCAAGAGGGCAAACTATAAACTATAGATTTATAATAGGTCGTCGCTCGCGCTATGCTATAAACAACTTAAACGTTAGTAACGATAGTCGCAGCATCCAAATAGATGCGACATTGAGATGTTCGCGGTCGTTCCACAAATAGATGTATGTGTCCCACAATACACTCTGGCGGCCCGACACAGGCGACAGATATGTAGCGTTACATTCACGTTTACACCATACAGCTACACGAAGAAGCATCGTCTCAACCACTCAATATATCCCACTGGTCACTGGGCACCTCACAGAATGAGTGGATTGCCCACAGCCTACCACGCTCGCTAAGGGTAAATCAGCAAGCTTAGAACTCCTTAGAGGACATTGTTGTGAACTTGCCAGTGACACAGCGCTCGCGTGGAAATCTGCCCGCCACTGGGCTGACGTTAATCGAAAAAGAACTACAGAGTCTTAAAAAATAAGGACCTGGCACAAAACCGTGATCAATAGAAGAAGAAGATAAGGAAAGCCGACCCAAAGTAAATGGGAACAGCCAACAGGTCAAGGACAAAGAAGAAGAATCGTGTAATGAGTACAATTCGCCCACTGACGTCACGCCCGAACTCATGTGGTGTGGTGAAACTTTGTGAACATTCTTTACGTAACTTGTACGTAAGTTCGAGTTTAAAGCAATTATTACGTGATGGTTCAGTGACTGAACGAATGAGAGAATGGGCCGAAATTCTTTGTACGTTTTTATTTCGGAACAGAACTTCGGAACTGAATCAAACGGAATAACTGTTTCGTAATCGGCAACCACGTCACACGACGATGCCTGTCTGTTTCACAAAATCTTAAAGTTCTAGTAAATCTAAATGTAGGTATTCAGAAACGACTGCTATGTCCAAATACAATGTCAATTTGAATGGAGACACATCTTTGAACTTGAGGGTTGAGAGAGATAGATGAAGAGTGTTTGTTCGCCACAACAAAATTCGTAACGTCGCGTGTATTATGTGTCTACACTTCTCACTCTATAAAAATCAAATTATTTTTTTGGATTTTGACTGCGTCATAGTTGGAAGATGGGGCGCACTAAAAGTTTCCGGAATCAATAATAAAAACTATTAATGGTCGAAAATCAATTTATTGTTTCTCAAAATATTCTCCCTTTGCGTCAATGCAATTTTTCATACGATTGAACCAATTTTTAAAACATTTGTGCCACTCCTCCGTGGTGACGTCAGATACGTGTTTTTATACTCTTCGACAGCCTCTTCTGGTGATGAAAACCGTTGATCGCGTAATTGGTTCTTAATTTTTGGGAACAGAAAAAAATCGCACGGTGCTAGGTCAGGACTGTATGCTGGATGACTCATAAGTTGTACGTTTTTTTGCCTTCAAAAATTTGCATTGTCGTGGTGCAAGATGATACGGCGTTTACCATTATTTTCACGGAGTTTTCCAATAATTTCCGGTAAACAAATGGTCGTGTACCAGTCACTATTCACGGTACGACGATTTTCTAAAGCAACAGTAGCCACGTGTCCAGTTTTATTAAAAAAAGAAGCAATCATCCGCTTCGAGGCACTTTTCACGCGCGCTACTTTGGTTGGTTTCGGCTCATCTCTATAGACCCATACGCTCGATTGCTGCTTCGTTTTGGGATCATAGCTATAAATCCATGTTTCTTCACCTGCTACTATGTCCCACGCCAAATTTGAAGCCCCTTCGTTGTATCTGGCAAGCATAGCATGGCACCAAGTGATGCGGTCTTTTTTTTGATCTTCGGTCAAATTGTGTGGGATCCATCGAGAACACAGCTTTCTCACACCCAAATGTTTGTGTAGCATTGATTGTATTTGACTTATGCCTATGTCCAATGATGTCCGAATCTCATGGTAGGTCACATGCCTGTCTGTTTCAATCATACGGCGCACAGCATCGATGTTCTTATTATTCACAGCGGTGCACGGGCGACCTTCACGAATTTCATCATGGAGATTGACACGACCACGTTTGAATTCTGCAAACCAGCTATAAATGGTCGTCATGCATGGTGCTTTTTCGCCAAAAGCAGATTGAAGCCGAACGAGGCTCTGCTGAGCTGTCAAATTGCTCTTAAAACCGTAAAAAAATCATGCAACGAAAATTTTCCCGAGTTAAATCCATTTTATTGTAATCACGCAATTTTTAAAATGACGCCACAATGTGAAAACAATTGACAATCAGATAAAACAAATTGTATTCCACGGCTAAAGAGTTCCATTTTCAAATGTAGTAATAACTTTTTAAATATTGTTTAAGTAAGTGGCCAATTCCGGAAACTTTTAGTGTGACCTATGTATATAGACTATAGAGAATCGTCGTATTGGAAGATAAACAAAATTTCAAGCACCGGGCAGGCCAAACAATACCGCCTTGCTTCGAAAAGCAATTCAATAAAATAAAATAGCAGGAAGAAATATAATAATATTATTTATTTTCAGATATATCATCCATATTTAGTAGTTAGTAACAATTAGTAGAAATATCCTTGCATAATTTAAGAGCTGATTAATCACTCCGTAATCTGTGTGATTAATAGAGACAATAGTCTACGACATTTAAATTATTTTCTTTCCTTTTTTTAGATTCCAGCCTAATTGGTTATGTAGTAAAATATGCTTGTTTTAATAAGACTTTAATTTAATAAATACATGAGTACCTTCATTTACCTTACAACACGGAGCCTTAAAAACGCAAACCGCTTTTTAGAGCTAAAATCAATATCACTTGCACTTTAATGATAATGACAGTAGTATGCATAAAAACTATTAGTAGGTATAAAGTTTGATCACTGGGTACATTTGCATTTACTGACAAACAGTTCTAATTGCCCGCGACACGAAAGCCGGGCGTACACTATCATTAATTTAATAGACTGACATTTTGTAGTTTACTGCACTCTTGCTTCGAACGCGAACTAAATATTGTGTGTTTGATTGTTATCACAGCTTTATTGAGCTTTAGTGCAGGCTATCATGAATATGTCGACCCTGTCTTTAATGGCGTTATAAACTTAACATCCTTCTCCTAATCCATACTTACTTATTACTGCTATTAAAAACTTCGTACCTAAAAGGCATTGAAAAGGTTGTACGATCTTTTTATTCCAAATTTTTGGCGTACGATTTTTTTGTAGTTGTCGTACGTGTAGATGTGATTGTAATTCGAAGAAATTGGGGTTCTAAGTTTTCTTAATAATTCCTCCTTCTTATTAATTGTTATAGTAATAATAGCTATATCAATCTTTAGAAAAGAGCTGAGCTGTGCAAAAAATAACTACATAAATAACTATACCTTGTAAGCTATTGTATTGTCGACTTATAAGTACTGCTATTATACAAACAGGAAGGCCGAGGATTCTGGGACACAGATTGTTTATTATAAACTTACTCCAAGATTCTCAATACCATTGTAAACGATGTACTTAAAAATAAATATATTTGCGAAATAAGTTTTCATTTCATTTTAAACGCGAAAGTTTATTTTGATGTATTAATTTTGTTATTCTTTCACGTAAAAGCTACTAAACCGATTTGCCTGAAATTTGGAATACAGATTGCTTATAAATGAAAAATGAAAATGAAAAATCTTTGTTTTCACATAGGCCCAATTAATAGGCTCTTATGAAAAGTCAAAACTACCGCCAGGTTCGGAAAGCAGGTTTGCACCGAGAAGAACTGGCAAGAAACTCGGCACTTGCTCTTTTCAAAAAAAAAATGTCATTATATACAATTTCTTAAATAATATCAATAATTAATACATAATTTTTAAGATATCTCGTGAAGAGATGGAAATATATCCCTATCATTCCAACAATTCTTGTCATTGAAAAATTCTTCAATAGTATAGTAACCCCGACTTATTAGATGTTTTTTGACAGTGACTTTAAACCTGTGTAAAGGTAAGTCCAAAACAGACTTCGGGATCATATTGTAGAAGCGTACACTCAACCCCACAAAGGACTTCTGTACTTTACGTAAACGGTGTGGTACTACAACTAACTTATGTCCGCCATTTCTAATTGGACGGTTACTTACATCTATACGTTGCTTATAATTATTAATGTTTTGACGTACAAAGAGTAAGCAATTATAAATATACTAGCAGAAACCCGCGGCTTCGCCCGCGTAAATTTTAGTTTTCCCTATTCTCACGGGAACCATCGATTTTTCCGAAATAAAAAGTAACCTTTGTGTTAATTTAAAGCGAAATCTATCTCCATTTTAACTCTCAGCCAAAAATTTCCAATAGTTGCAGCGTGAAAGAGTATTTCTCCCGCTGGAACAGTGAAAAACAAATATTCACGCAGGAGAAAAAACCATTGATTTTCCCGGAATAAAAAATAGCCTTCTCTTTTCTAATTTTCAGCCAAATCAGTTCAGCAATTACGGCGTGAAGGAATATTTTTCCCGCGTGGATATCTGTTTTTCACTGCTCCCGAAGGAACCATGGATTTTTCCGGGATAAAAAGTAGTCTTAGTATCCAGGATATAATCTATTTCTATTCCAAATCAGTTCAGTAATTTCGGCATGAAGGCATATTATCTATCACTATTATCATGGAAACCATGAAATTTTCCGGGATGAAAAGTAGCCAATGTATTAATCCAGGATATCATCTATCTCCATTCCAAATTTCAGCCAAATCCGTGTTGTACTTGCGGCGTGAATATTTTTATCCGCGTGCATTTCGGTTTTTAACTAATCCCACGGGAACCATGGATTTTTCCGGGATGAAAAGTTGCTTATGTGTTAACCCAGGATGCAATTTATATCCATTCCAAATTTGAACCAAATCGGTTCAGTAGTTGCGGCGTGAAAGAGTATTGCAAAATACGAACTTTGGAGCCCCGTTTCACCCCTTTAGGGTGAGAATTTTGAAAAATTATTTCTTAGTGCACCCCTAGACCTCATAATGAACCTGTGTGCTAAATTTGAAGTCTCTAGACTCAGCGGTTTGGGCTGTGCGTTGATATGTCAGTGAGTGAGTGAGTCAGTATCTTCTTTGATATACCATGAAATTTTCCGGGATGAAAAGTAGCCTATGTATTAATCCAGGATAAAATCTATCTCCTTTCCGAATTTCAGTCGTATCAGTCCAGTAAGTGCAGCGTAAAGTAGTATTTTTCGCGCGTGAATATTAATTTTTCAGTTTTCCCGCGAAAACCCCGGATTTTTCCGGGATAAAAAGTACCCTTTTCATTAACCCAGGATATCATCTATCTCCATTCCAAATTTCAGCCAAATCCGTCTTGTACTTGCGGCGTGATGATTTTTTTCCGCGTGAATTTCGGTTTTTAACTAATCCCACGGGAACCATGGATTTTTCCGGGATGAAAAGTAGCTTATGTGTTAACCCAGGATGCAATTTATATCCATTCCAAATTTGAACCAAATCGGTTCAGTAGTTGCGGCGTGAAAGAGTATTGCAAAATACGAACTTTGGAGCCCCGTTTCACCCCTTTAAGGGGATAATTTTGAAAAATTATTTCTTAGTGCACCCCTAGACCTCATAATGAACCTGTGTGCTAAATTTGAAGTCTCTAGACTCAGCGGTTTGGGCTGTGCGTTGATATGTCAGTGAGTGAGTGAGTCAGTATCTTCTTTGATATACCATGAAATTTTCCGGGATGAAAAGTAGCCTATGTATTAATCCAGGATAAAATCTATCTCCTTTCCGAATTTCAGTCATATCAGTCCAGTAAGTGCAGCGTAAAGTAGTATTTTTCGCGCGTAAATATCAATTTTTCAGTTTTCCCGCGAAAACCCCGGATTTTTCCGGGATAAAAAGTACCCTTTTCATTAACCCAGGATATCATCTATCTCCATTCCAAATTTCAGCCAAATCCGTCTTGTACTTGCGGCGTGATGATTTTTTTCCGCGTGAATTTCGGTTTTTAACTAATCCCACGGGAACCATGGATTTTCCCGGAATAAAAAGTAGCTTATGGGTTAACCCAAGATGCAATATATCGCCATTCTAAATTAGAGCCAAATCGGTTCAGTAGTTGCGGCGTGAAGGAGTATCGAAGCTTGATAAAATACGAAATTTGGAGCCCCGTTTCCACCCTTTAAGGGGGAAATTTTGAAAAATCCTTTCTTAGTGCACCCCTAGACCTCATAGGTAACCTGTGTGCCAAATTTGAAGTCTCTAGACCCAGCGGTTTGGGGTGTGAGTTGATATGTCAGTGAGTGAGTGAGTCAGTATCTTCTTTGATATACCATGAAATTTTCCGGGATGAAAAGTAGCCTATGTATTAATCCAGGATAAAATCTATCTCCTTTCCAAATTTCAGTAATATCAGGTCAGTAAGTGCAGCGTAAAGTAGTATTTTTCACGCGTGAATATCAATTTTTCAGTTTTCCCGCGAAAACCATGGATTTTTCCGGGTTGAAAAGTGGGTTTTTACTTACCCAGTATATCATCTATCTCCAATCCAAATTTCAGCCAAATTGATCTTGTCCTTGCGGCGTGAAGATTTTTTTCCGCGTGAATTTCGGTTTTTAACTAATCCCACAGGAACCATGGACTTTCTCGGGATGAAAAGTAGCTTATGTGTTAACCCAAGATGCAGTTTATCTCCATTCCAAATTTGAGCCAAATCGGTTCAGTAGTTGCGGCGTGAAGGAGTATCGAAGCTTGGTAAAATACGAACTTTGGAGCCCCGTTTCACTCCTTTAGGGGGGGAATTTTTAAAAGTCCTTTCTTAGTGCACCCCTAGACCTCATAAGGAACCTGTGTGCCAAATTTGAAGTCTCTAGACCCAGCGGTTTGGGGTGTGAGTTGATATGTCAGTGAGTGAGTGAGTCAGTATCTTCTTTTATATATTTAGATTGAGATGCCACTGTAAGAACACCTATTTCTTTAAATTTATAAACTAGGACAGTTAAGCTACTTCTTATTCCGGAAAATCTATGGTATGTTATGGTATCCCCCGGGATTTGTAAAAAACTAAAATTCACGCGGGAAGAGCCGCCGGCATTCATTAGTAACAAATTGTATTTTGTTTCTTTCAATCTTCATCATGAACCACTTTTTAACCGACTTCAAAAAAAGGAGGAGGTTCTCAATTCGTTGGAAACTTTTTTTTTTTTTTTTATGTATGTTCCCCGATTACTCGAAGATGCGTGGACCAATTTCGAATTTTTTTTTGTTTGATAGGGTATAGTTCACAGATGGTCCCATAGTCATCAAATCAGGATCTGATGATGGGATCCTGGAGAAATCGAGGGAACTCTTCAAATTTTATAAGCACACTTGAAGTGATTTGGGTATTGTTTGAAAGAGTAATTTTTTCCAGGTAGTCTTATGGTCATCAGGTTGGGATCTGATGATGGGATCTTGGTAAAATCGAGGGAACTCTTCAAATTTTGCTACTATACTTGAAGCGATTTAGGTATATTTTATAGTTACGATTGCATTTCCTTGCAGTCATCAAGTAATGAATGTATTCATCAAGTCAGGAGCTGATAATGGGATCTTGGAGAAATTGAGGGAACTCTTCAGATTTTAGAAGCATACTTCAAGCGATGTGGGCATTTTTTCCAATGCCTTGCGCATTAGTTGTTTTCCACTAAAAAGTATAAAATAAAATGGAAAATTCTTTCCAAAAAACCAACTTCAAATGCCACTACAAAGAATGAAATAATTTTTAATGTACACCAATTCGAAGTCGGGCAATGTTTCGTTCATTCAATAATAGT
This sequence comes from Coenonympha arcania, assembly GCA_036785405.1. Classification (NCBI taxonomy): domain Eukaryota; kingdom Metazoa; phylum Arthropoda; class Insecta; order Lepidoptera; family Nymphalidae; genus Coenonympha; species Coenonympha arcania. The sequence continues at coordinate 20,217,660 of CM072057.1, read as the reverse complement.
CCTTGGTATTGTCGATAATTTTGTCGTTTCTTTGCACATCAAGTTTTATAATAAGAAGGACTACTAATGATTGAACAAAACATTGCCCGACTTCGAATTGGTGTACATTAAAAATTATTTCATTCTTTGTAGTGGCATTTGAAGTTGGTTTTTTGGAAAGAATTTTCTTATGTCCACAGTCTGTGGTTCCCATGTCTTTTTTATGTATGAACACTGACACGAGAATTTTACATATTAAGGTGGGTACTGACCAACGTTACGAGGTGTAATGTAACATTCGCATCGAGCGTGTACGCATCGAGCATGTTATGCTGTGTTTTAAAATCGGCGTAACATGCTCGTCAAAACTCTGTGCTCCGCTTTCGCCGTTAGTTCACTCAACATGGCCGACAGCGAGAACGCGTTGGTATATTTGATTCTACTTATTTATTGTTTCATCCAAATTAAGAAGAAGGAAAAACGTCACGGGACGTTAAACTTATTTAACCATTTAATTAACCATTTCCCACTCCATGTTGAAATAAATATGAGAGGAACGACGTGTGATTACTCGCGACGCCCTTGCGCTCGAGACGACTTTGCAAGAACGTACTGACCGAACCGGGTAACACTCAAAAGATTCGCCAAAAAACCGACAGCCGGGTGGAGCACTCAAAGCAAGCAACGAGCGGCTCGTTGCTCGCTGGTTTCCCCGTAACACGACGTACTGACTGCACGAATGCTCGCGGTGTAACACGTTACATTACGTCCCGTCCCGCCGGTCAGTACCCACCTTTAGAAACAATAGCTGATTTTTAAATGTTTGTTGTTGTTTTTTGTTATTATATTTTTATTTTAATGGTTGAATTTTAATGCATCAGATGTAGCCTGATGCCTAGTTTGAACAGTCGTCATGAGATAATAATTTCAGTTTGACAGTTCAAAAGGAATGGTTCACAAGATTTGATTCACGAACGGGAAACTCGAAATATTAAAAAGCTTGTAACATCGTGTCCAATCATCAGTTTCCGCGATAAAGTCTCTTCGTTTCTCTCAAAATACATTTTATTATATTCCGTTCCGTGTACAATATTTATGAGACGATAATTTTCTGGTACATTTTTCAGAACGCTAATTACGTGTGAAAAACCGATGCCGAATTATAATAATATTATAAATGTTTTAAACTCAACGACCGGTTCATGATCTTATAGGATTTATTGCAGTGATGTAGGAAAAGACACGACCGCGACAATATTTCGTTTGAGATCATAGTGATTTATGAGAAGATGCATTGAGATATTAGGTGGTTTGTGGGCTAAATTAACCCACGAAATTCAAATTGTATTTAGTATTTCGCAAATAGTAGTATAAATTATACACTGTAGGCTTATGGTAATGAGTTTTATTTATACATCTACATTTTTTATGAAAACAGTGCTCAAAAATTCCCACTGACCTCATATTGGCTCCCGGAAGATTATTTACTGCATTTTCCCTGATTATTTACTGGAGTTTCGGGAACCAATATAATGAAGTAAATTTTCGAACCAAGTTTTTATTAAAAACATTTACGAAAACCTAAATAGAATATGTTCGCACCCGAATGTTACCCATCCACCTTCGCTCGTTTCAGGCGACGGACGTCCACTGCTGACCAAAGGCCTCCTGCATTTGTATCCAGCGCCATCCTGCGACTTTTCAGTCCATCTTGTCGGAAGTTTGCCAACACTGTGCTTTCCCGTGCGGGGTCACCATTCCAGCACTTTGGATCCCCAAAGTTCCCCATAAGCACTAATAGTTTGTCGACTATGCAACCCACGTCTACTTCATAAAACCTTGGTATGATGAAGGCATGGACCCGCATTCATCTGATAACGGCCGGCGGGTTGCGGTAGATAGTGGGAGGAGAAGTTATCGGTAAAGAATCTGCGAACGGGTAGCAGTTTTAATCGTAAGAGCATAATATTACGTCTTGGTTCATGCTTAATTCACATGGTTTAATTCACAATGCGTTTCATTTTTGTGGCTAAAATTAGTGACTAAATGATAATAATTAATGAATCATTTGGAAATTTTCTTATAGACGATGGCTGATTATGAGTGGCTTCGCATGCTCTATTTTGTCACTTAGTGCAGGTTAAATTTAAAAAAAAACTTTCTAATCGGAGTGCAACGTCACTAATCGCAATGGCCATCTTTATACTTTTCAGCTCGATAAGTCCAGTGGGTTGAGCAGTGCTTTCATAGATAAATCAGAGAGGTCATCTTTTCTTTATCTATAATCTATTATGTACAACAATTTCCCACTGGTGAGGATTTTCCGCTCGTTTAGATAAGTCGTTGGCGGTGCCGCCGCTACTTGCAGAGTTTAAACTTTAACTACATAATATTATATAAGGAGCGAGTTCAGCGTTATCTTCGCTGCGGGTTAATGTAGCGGTCCAATTAAATAAATACGCTACGAGGATCTTTCTAGGATTCCGTACCATCTTATTCGGTCAGAGCTAGTACGAGAAACAATAATTTTAGCACTTCATAGGAATTTGTTTTTGGTTACTCTCCGCATATACATAGATTGAATGGCGTAGAAATCGAATCGATATTCGAATCCGACGAGTTATATTGTTTCAATCGTTTATTCCGACGACTTATGCTAACCCCACTGAGCGAAGATCCGTTACCCGCGACCGGCACTTATCTATAAAGCAGGAGAAGTATTGTTAGAAATCGATTTTTATAGCTACTACGTAAGTGGAGTTCATAAGCAAGGTAGAGGATATTCAGGTTTACGGTTTATTGGTTGCGGTACGAAAATCAGAAAGAATTTGGGGACAATGCTGCGATATTCGGCGATTTTCATCCGATGTGCAAGACTTGCATAAGAGAATAATATAGCACAGCAGACGAAGGCGACGCTCGTAAAGTTTTACAAGCTTACTGATCCAGCGGTGGAAATGACAGCGTTATGCAATGCTGTCTAGGCACCTATACAGCTTACCTATATGAGTCTGTGTCGCATGTCATTCCGAGCACTCTCTCGGGGTAGCTCGAGGTAAGTGCCGTAGCAACTGGGGGACTGAATGGGTCCACAAATAAACATAATAATAATTATTGTCCGAGCTAAGTGAGTTCTTAATCTATAGCGGATTTTTTCTTGTCCGTTTGTCATTCTGTCCGCTGTCACTGCAGCCTTATAACTTCTGAATTAATGATATTGATGCCAAATTCTAACTGTGTTTAAGTAAAGTCGTTCAGTTTGTCTCAACACATAACTTACTAACTTCCAAGTTAACTTAGCCACTAAAGTCAAGCTAGTTCAACCTTTAAGTACCAAAGGATGGTTCTAAATCACCCTGCGTCTTAATCTTGCTAGTTTAACGCAGTTTAAGTTCAAAAATATTAAATGGATAAAATTTTTATGGTTTTTACAATTTATGGAGCATGGCGTTTTATTATTTTTAGTGAAGATAATTTTGGTAGTAATGAGGCTAAGTTGGGGCAATAAATCGTCTAAGTTGAGAGTTGCGGATGCGCCTGGTGAGTAGCGGAGGGGGGAAATTAGGGTTCACACTGATTTGCTGATAAATTGAAGTTTTTCTCTTTATCTCGACTGACAGAACCAAAATGCACAGACTGAACTGAAGTTACCAGCTTACATAATGTACTCTGAGTTCTAGAGTCGATAGAGTAGTAGACCTATGAAAAACAAAAATAATAAGAAGCTAGTATTATTTTTTTTTTATTTGAGTCAACGTAGATGAGCAGAAGATTCATCTCCAAAGGGAGTAAAAATATAGGAACGACTTCATATTTTTTTTAAATAGGCAAGTGTAACCATTAAACTTGAATCTCTCAAAAACACTTATGACCTCCTTATGACAGTGTTCAATGACAAATGTCACAAGCTTGCTAGATACCTACTCATAGCTGGCGCCTAAAAAACCTAGATTTCAACTTCCAACTCAAAAAGCACGTCAGGTGCAATTTGTTTGAAACCAAGGAAAAGGAATGAAGAGGGAAGAATTTACCACAGGAAGTGTGTGTAGAGAAGGATTGCAGGAACCAAAAAATAATGGATTACGATTCCTTCTACCAAAGGGCGTTAGCGAAAGTATTATTTATTAATAATAATCTGACAGCCCTAACCAAACCATCCCCCGTCGGTATCGCGCGAAAAACAACGTAAGTTTTTATTAAAATAAACTTTTCTCAACTCCCTGCTTTATTGCTTCGACTTTTACACGCGTGGGTATATGAAGAGAACACGTGACGAAGTCATCATATATAACATACGTAAACAATTTAATGGTTTTCGATAAATTTGTTAAAATAACATATTATGTTGAGTCGTTGTTTTTGACGTTTTTTCTGACGCGCTCCGGTCATGGCGCCAGAAACGCGCGGGCGGCAAGGTGACCGTTTGTAGGAGTTTCCTGTCAATTAGTAGATTTATCACCAACTTTTATTCAACTTTTATTTTCATTCAGGCCCCCCTGGCGAGCACAGGTCTCCTCTCAGAAGGGTTTGTCATCACGCTAACCGAGCGCGGGTTGGCAGGCTTCGCACACTTTTTAGAAGCAAGCAATCAAGCTAAGCATGTTAACGCAAAAGTCAAGAAGTGCTGTCCAAGAGGTGCCTGCACGGAGATCGAATCCCCGACTGTGATGAGAGGCAGAGATCTGAACCAATGGGCTGCCACTACTGTACAATACTAAATATAATTATCAAAAATCACAGACAAATCTTAGAGTAAGTAGCGTGTGGCAGATTCTCTATTTCTTCAACGGTCACTGGCGGTATAGTATACGTAGTTATATCGACATCTTACGTGTGTCTGTAGGCGTTTGCCGATTGTCGCTGTGAACATCGTTAGTCAGAATCTCGTTTAGTTTTCCGGTAAAGGAATATTTTCGGAATCGATTCAGTATTCACTTGTATGCAATGACGTCTGTTCGAATTTTAAAAATCTGACATCAAGTTTACTTTCGTGACATTCAAGAAGGACTTTTGCTCTAACTTTTCTAGGATCATTATAAAAACCTGTCGACCGTTCATTGAATATCTAAAATGACAAATTCGATCACTTTACTTATCGAAGACAACTGTCATTCTCATTTTTTTTAATCTGGTTCAATATACCTAGTCATGAAATGAACGGTCGACAGATTTCTATGACTATTGTAGATAAGTCATAATATATGGCTATAGCTGTAGTGCTATCAAAAGTCTCTAAACGATGGATGATACGCGCGAATAACAAGTATACAGTTCATCACCCAGATGAAGACTTACGTGAAGCTGAATAGAATAACTGAAAGCGTATACAAAACCTCAACTCATCATAGAATAATTATGATACATGTATGTTCGACCATCATAATCCAGAAAACCAAAACATTAAGTAATCAGAGAGAAATGGTCCTTATCTTCTCCAAGTGGAAAAATACTGCCGATAAAATTGTGTGCCGAGAATATCATACCAGAACGTTACGGACACATGAAGAAACGCATATACTACTTTATTGACCCCCCTCTTACTGGGAAAACTTGGCCGAAACTCGTAGAAAGTGGAGACGCTTGTGCGACAGAACTGCACGAAGAGGAAAATAAAAGAAGAGAGCTAGACAGCAAACGTGACCACTTTAAGAGTACACTGTTACTTTTAGTCCAATAACAGCGTACGTTAACCATATTGTAGGGTGCACTAGCGAAGCCCTTTATACAATGCTTTAGGAATTTTGTCACTATACAGCCAAAAATCGGCAAGGGCAAATTATATTAGTTACCTACTGGAGCACCCGAAAGTTAGTAGACTTGTTAGTACGAAAATTAGAGCTACATTCTTTCCCGCTGGGTGAGTACTGAACGAGAGCGGGGAGTCTGACCGGTGACGTCACAGTGCGGGCTGCGCGCCAGGAGTGACACGGCTTCTGTAATGAACTATGAGCGACGGACGGACGGACAGATTACACGGACATCACCATTTATTATATGGTAGGCAGATGGGCCATATCAATGTGGAGATACTGCTCATTATTGGCTGCCAGATTTTGAAGAAAGATCAAGAAAGAAACAAAATATTTTTAGTGGAAAAGAAACAAACACACAAAATGCAGAAACTAATACAACAGAGACAGAACAATTTAAAAAGTTATGCGCCTGTGTGTCAAGAACCCTAAAACGACACGGGTCAGCATGATGAGATCAGTATCAATTCTTTTCTCTTATGACTACGCTTGTAAGCCATTAGGTCTAATTTATATTAAAGTTCTCATATTTCAACATTACAATGCGTTGTAACTAAGTATGACATCGTAATGCAAAGTCGTCGTACTGAATACTAGGCGAAAGCCTAGTTTGCATCGTCATCCACTCGTCATCCTTCAATGTCTCTAATTCTCGTTTCACAGTGTTTGTAAGCAAACTCCTCCAACACAACACAACAAACCCAACAAACTGACCAATTTTTATCGAAATCACCCAATTGACCTACACGAGGGCTATAACAGTTTCAGTAACAGTTTAATTACACATTAAATAAAAACCACATTGACTTGATTTACCAGTAGCTTAACGTTTTCTCCGAGACTCGTAATGCCACCGTTCTCTTCTAAGGTGTGAATTAAATAAATAGGATATAATAAAAGCTATTAGTAAGTATAAGACATAAAAGTGGTATAAAAGCCATATCACCAAAATAGTTTATTCACAAGCTTTCTTTACCTCTATGGAACTTGGCACCCGTTTAGGTCTCATTATTTGCCGAAGTCGATAATCCTGAGCTTCTTTGTACCGGACTTGGCCTCTTTTTACAAATACATTGTGGTGAGGTAGGCAATAAAAGGCATTATCTTTGTTACTTTTAGTTTTTACCCATGGCTTTGCTTGGATTTCAATGTCTTTTACAGACGGCACTTTCCGTGGTTTTTATCGAGATAAAAGTAGACTCTGCACCTAAACTCGAAAGTAAGTGTTGACTGATCGATTAAATTATTCACTAACTGGCTCATTATGGCCTGTTCAATCCCATGAAAATTGAGAGGTTTTACGTTACTGAGACAAGGGACAAGCAAGAATTTTACGAAATTATCGCATGATTACCTGAGAGAAGCAAGAGCAGTTCATCTACTGTAGGATACAAGTGATCTTGATTCCCAGGTTAATCGCTTTAGTAGTTACCGTTGTGGTGTAAGAGAGTAACATACATACACACTCTCATTTGTTACATGTGGTTTTTCTGTCGTAAACACAACTTCGCATCGCGCGGCCTCGTCGCCGTAATGTAATGAAATTATTTCACTCAATGAAAAGCTAATTCCGCCCGCGGAGGGAACCATTAGTTTTCATTTTGAGTGAGCTGTAATATCGCAGACGTGTTTCTGTTGACGTCCGCCTGATCCGGACTTGCACATTACACAAAAGAAGAATAATTTTGGACAGGCTAATTATCGTTTATTATTGGTTCACACACTTGGGGAGTTTTTCCACTGCAGGGAGCGAGTAACTGTAAGACGATAATTTACGAGTAGCGATTATACATTCACTATGATGGCTGCGTGTCCTCCGTGCGAACGTAACGTCATTTTGATCTCAGCCAGTAATAATCTCGTTATCGGTGACGTCCGAGTGATGGACGCGGTGGATGCCCCTTCAAGCGATTTAGCGTTCCGGTGCGATGTTGTGTAGCAACCTTTAGGCTCTTCAAAGTTGGAACCATAATATTATTTAAATGTTTCTGTGGTAAAACAATCACCACTATTATTTTCACCCCACCACTATTATTTGAACTGATTTGACTGTTTTTAAGAAAGCTTCTAGCAAAACGAAATTCTTCATTCACACTGACTAAATCACTGGCAAAACATTGCTATTTTAATATTTATTTATTCTACGGTAGAATTTGACCTTTCGCAAAGGCCTCGGTCATTGATAGGGTGGTAAAACGTAACGGACGGACGGCAATTAAGTCTGCTAATTAGTTATTTGTCGCTCAGTAATCAACGACCCACAGCCTCACACAATTGAGCCCGGCTATTAGTCTTCTTGTTTCACACAGCTTTTGGTCCAAACAAACGATATTAATAACGTTAACTGTCAACATTACTTACTCGTCATCCAAATGACTCTTCAGAGCCTGTTTAGTTGCTTGAATCAATCAGTGATACCCTATTAGTTTCGACCTCTTTCTCTCATTGGAGGGTCATTAAATTCTGAACATGCATTTCTGACTTTTCAGAGATGTCTATTTTACCAAATTTAATATGATTCATGGTGAAGCAAGGATGTGAGGAAACTCTGAGGAAACCTGCACGCTTACGCCAGTTCACCACAATGTTCTCAAAGGCGTACGAAGCCTCACATTTAGTCACTGTTGTAGAGATGCTCAGAAGTGGGATACAATTATAGGGGTTGAGACTAGACGATCTGCGTGGGTTGGAGATATCTCTCGCGTGGTTGGCTTATCTCTGGTGACTGGCCAACAATGGTCAAAGCTTGGTCGTTATTACCAGCGCCAGGTGATGCTTGGCCACGAATAATAGGCAGGTATTTATAGACGAGCACGGTTCTGACAATGCCGCGCTGAGAGATTTATAGCAGACGCGTCGCGAACTGCATCACTGCCAGCAGTGTATTTATTTGGAAACTTAAGTGAATAATGATCGTAAATCGCAACAAAAAACTTCAGATGCCTTGGTCATAAGAAATGTCGTATGTGCAGTCAACGGGTATTGTTATAGTCAACGCTCCTATCAATTGATCAATCAATAAAAAAACCGAACCCATTACGAAAAACTTCGGGCCGCTTACAGAAGGCAGTCAATGGAGATGGCTTGTAGGTTCTTGTATATGCTTATAGATCCTTGAGAAGGTTCATACCGTAATTTACGAGAAGATAATAATTTTACCTTCAAAGTCAAAAGTCGAACGTCAGTCAACAGGCATCAGGGGGCCGATTCTCGTGCAGTAGAATTTTTTTCGTGTGGTAAATTCGTATGCGGATTGTCCGTTCGAATGAAAAGTTCGAATGTTTCGTATAACTCGCATTCTGGAGCACTCATAGAACAATTTATCATTCGTACTATCAATTCGATCATAACGTGATCATGACTATAGATACGGATCTTACATTCCATTTAGGAGTTTTTAAAACGCTGTTGCAAACTTTGTGGACCCACCTAGTTCTAGTTTATTTTTGTAAATTTTGATTAAAAGGCTCATTCATAATATGAGATACATAAGATAAATGAGATATATGAGATACATGAGATACATACCAATAACCGGACAAGTGCGAGTCGGACTCGCGCACTGAGGGTTCCGTACCTACTACTACCGGAGGAATACTTTTCTTGAACCGCATAATACGTGCAACGCCATCTGTCGTCATCAAAGTTAAACAAAATATTAGACTTGTTGAATATCAATTCAACACGTATTAAAAAAACTACTCACGAGATCTCGTTCAAACCAATTTTCGGTGGAAGTTTGCATGGTAATGTACATCATATATTTTTTTTAGTTTTATCATACTCTTATTTTAGAAGTTACAGGGGGGGACACACATTTTACCACTTTGGAAGTGTCTCTCGCGCAAGCTATTCACTTTAGAAAAAAAATGATATTAGAAACCTTAGTATCATTTTTGAAGACCTATCCATAGATACCCCACACATATGGGTTTGATGAAAAAAATTTTTTTGAGTTTCAGTTCTAAGTATGGGGCACCCCCAAAATTTATTACTTTTTTTAAAATTTTGTGTGAAAACCTTAATGCGGTTCACAGAATACATCTACTTACCAAGTTTCAACAGTATAGCTCTTATAGTTTCGGAAAAAAGTGGCTGTGACATACGGACGGACGGACAGACAGACATGACGAATTTATAAGGGTTCCATTTTTTGCCATTCGTCTACGGAACCCTAAAAATGTAAAGGCTAACCTAAACTTCTGTTTGACAATAAATCGCAAATCGTATTCGAACTGACAGTTCTACTGCGGTATCGATGCGTTCGAGTGACGTTCGGTCGGACTATTTCGATTGTGAAGTTCTGAGAATAGACTAACTGCGTAACCTTCGAAAAAAATTCGAGTTTCGGAATTTTTACGAATGTGAATTATTTTTCTACTGCACGAGAATCGGCCCCCAGTAGTAATTAATTGCTTCGTATTATGAGCAGAAACGGTAAAAAAATTAAAATCAATTCATAAATACCACAAGACATCTGAAATGAAATAAAAACGATAATATCTTTCTATTTTACATAGGCTTAGGCTAGGAAAGCATAATATTTACACTACGAACTGGCAAGAAATTTTTTAAAACCTACAATATTAATTCTGACAATAACACTCAATTATGTGAAGATGATTATTATGATATTTTGCGAGCAGACCGAAGCAGAAATATTTCCCAAGAATCTTAGTCATTTAGAAATTCCTCAATCTTAAAGCCTAGTTGACTCAAATATATTATGACAGATCTTCTAACCCTGTACTAATCTCACATTATTATTATGCCGGCGCCAGACATAAGTTCACAGAAGTGATCACTTCTTTGAAGACTTTGCTCACACATTTGCTCACATGTTGTTGTATCTGCCAGATATGTGTTCAAAAATTGTTGTTATAGCAGCCCTCACAACAAAGAACTCTTAAAGACACTATCGACGTATAAACAGTTTGACGCTACACTGCTACTAATTGATGTCCTCCATTTCTAATCGGTCAATTACTAATACCTATTTGTTGAATGTAAAGACTAATACTTTGAAAGAGAGAAAGATTAATATATATTGGGATACTCTACAAGTAAGTGTTACGTAGCATATTGCCTGAAAATCTAATTCGTACCATTTGGAACCAACAAAAGCCAAAGACAGATACACTTAGAATCAGCTCCAGTGTTAAAAATAAAGTCTGTGAATTTCCAATCCCAAAAACTCCATTGAATGTTTCCGCTACTTGAGCCAGGGAAGTGGGAACGCTCGACACAAAACCACAATCGTATTCAATAATGCTCGTTCTCAAAGAGCGAGCGTGCTCCTCGATGGTCAATTGAGCGGCTAAGAAACTTTGCATAAACGTTTACGATAATATGTTTTATGCTAAAAAGCTTTCGTACATTTATATTTTTTATTATCTTTAAAGTTTATTAATAAGAGTTATTCAAGTTTCTTATCGGTGGAATTATTACATGTTTAGTCTTCTATTCTAATCTATGGCGTTCTGTCAGATTTTAATGGATTTAAAGAAGTATCGTTAGAGACACAAGTAGATAAAATAATGTTTAATTCACAAATAATTTAAAACAACTTTCCAATATTTTGGCGGTACATATCTACTGTAAACAGTTTTTCCACTACTCAGATCTCATGTGGAACCAAGCTCCTAATACTACACGCCCTAACTTCACAAAGTCTACAGCATAATCAAAATACGAGTAGGTATGTGATTAATTCAGTTTTGCAATTAACTTTAGCTTTCGTAACGAAAGACAGGATACTACATTTTGACTAAGGTATTTAATACAGGTTGGAAAGTTGAGACTTGTAGAGTTAGGGCGAGTAGAAGCTTGGCTCTACGTGAGATCTGACAGCTTTTTGACAGGCCTCGCCATATGGTCTAGTCTTGGCAACATTTTACATGAAAAATTTTTTGGGGATGTGTAGTTTTTCAGTAAAGCAAAGGCATGTAAAGCCGCGCGGCGTTCTGTAGCGCCGCCCAAGTCCGAACTCCGAGCGATATGATATGAGAGCTCGAGCAGTATCGTGCGGAGCGGGCGCGCAGTACCACGCGACACGGGACACGCGACACGCGACACAACGACCCTCGCACGACGCTACTCGCTTACAACGCTCGCGGGAAAACTTTCCCGACAGTAAACCTCTCATAGACAAACTTATTAAAGCTCCTACAAGTTACAGTTTTAAAAAAATAGATAGTTTTTTTAATTTACGATTAAATTAATTAATTAATCAGGTTGATGAACACAGTTAATTAAACAGTGTATGTTCAGTGAAGTGCGCGACGCATTTCGGCAGGTGCCTATTTAGCGACGGTAATGTGTGTTGTTTAGTTGCGCCGTGCATTGATAATACCTGATTAGCTGACCAACTGATCAAGCGGCCGCATGGTGGAGTGAATCTGATTTATGAATATGTAAGTACCTGTTTATAAACTTAATTTGAATACTAAGTTATTACGCGGGTTGGAGTCACGGCTGTAGTGGAGTTGTTTTGTTTTGAGTTGCTTTTTAATTTCTTACCTACAAATAATAAAAAAAAATAAAAAAATCGAACTTATAAAGTTACTAACTTTCGCCCGCGGCTTCGCCCGCGTGTATTTCGGGCTGTTACAAATACCGTCGGAGCCAACGATTTTCTGGGATAAAAAGTAGCATACGGGATAGACAAACAGTCAACTACTACAACAACTAAAAGAAACATCGGCTTAGTTGTTTTACTGCTCTTCCCGCTTCCGTCCTTAATCAATATAAGTTCAACTACGGGGCTCAATGTATCTACCCATTTCCACATTGCTCATCTAAAACATAATATATTCATAACGAATTTTGATAACTGGCTTAGTTTTTTAGTAATGAGGTAAAACGTCGTTTTACTGATATATTCTTCCACAACGCTGCATACCAACCTATTCTTACCTAAGCTAACCTGGAGTTCTTGCAATTTCAGCAGCTGTGTACCCATTTTCACATTTATCGTATTACTTTCCCATATCCCTTGTCAACTAAAACAAAAATTTTCAGTAGCAAAACAGTTATTAGTTTAAAACCTATGTTATATGGGTACCCGTTTTCACAAATATAATATTTTTAACCCGTATCTCATTGACTCATCTAAACTCATCTATCTCAACTAAAACAAAAAAACTTATAGTGAAACAATGGTAAGTCAGAATTTATATAGGTATTTAATATTACAGTTACAATATTACTAACCTTAAATCCCATTGCTCAACTAAAACACACCATGTAAATAGAGACCTATTTAGGTACCCATTTTCACATTTATAGCATTATAATCCCATATCCCATTTTTCAACTAAAACACACAATGTTAATGGCGAAAAAGTTGTAAGTTTAGGGTCTGTATTGGTACCCGTTTTCTCAGTTATAATGTTATTAACCCATAACCCATTGCTAAACACACATTGTTAAAAGCGTACAGTGCTAAGGTCAGAACCTATATGGTGCCCATTATCACAGCTGTAGTGATCAGTAGTAGTAGTATCAGATCTGTAGTATCATTAGCTTTTGCCCACCGCCCTGCCTGTGTCAAATTCGCTTTTTAACAAATCCTGAGGGAAACATAAATTTCCCGTTCCCATTCAATATTACAACCTTATACCTTCTTTCAAAGATGTTTTCTTTAGCTACGTACCTATAGATGTAGCTATAGATTGCTGTAAAAATTTCCCACGGGAACTATGGAATTTCCCGGAATAAAAAGTAGCCTATGTGTTAATCCGGGTTATAAGCTATCTATGTTCCAAATTTCAGCCAAATCGGTTCAGTAGTAGCGGCGGGAAAGTGGAACAAACATACAAACAAACTTACTTTCCCATTTATAATATTAGTAAGTGTTCCAAATTTCAGCCAAATCGGTTCAGTAGTAGCGGCGGGAAAGCGGAACAAACATACAAACAAACTTACTTTCCCATTTATAATATTAGTAAAGAAGTAAGGATAAGGATATTAGTAAGGATAAGGATAAACAATGAAAACTATGATTTATAACTCTTATAATCTTCTTTTGATTTCCTTCATTTTGATACCCCACTTGACGGGTTTGGTAGAAATAAAATTATTAGTGACTCAATTTATAGCCAAAAAATCTGCCATTTTTTTAACCTATCTAAGGACGTTAGCGGGTTTTATACGAATTTAAGGAGAATCCATCTAGCCGTTTGAAGGACATTGTTAGGTATACCTGAGTAATAAATTTTACCAACTTTAAAACGAGCATAAAAACATACGATGATACGCGAGAAAAACTTAAGCCTTCGTTTCCTTGGCCTTCACTTCAGTGGCAGGGTACTTAAAAAGAATCGTGGTAAATATGTAGGTAGTCATTACAACAATTATTAAAAATTACGGACCCAAAATATTAGTCATTAAACCTATCTTTAATAAATTATATTTCTTGTCTCGGCGAGCACGTTAAACCCGCGGTTCCAATCAGGTGATTTCTCTTCATAGAACTAGAATATCTTTGAATGGATAGCTAAACTATCTGCCAATCTTCATAAAACATGAAGTGTTCGGACTCTATCTTCGGCTTCTGAGAGATGTAGCTGATCTGTACGATAGAGCACAGATAGCATCATAATATACCTAAACATATAGCCTACAATTCCAAAATTAATTCTTAATACTCAAACGTCAACAAATATTTTCTTAGGTATTATTTTATATCAAAACAACAGAACAGGGAATTTATCATGTTATATTCATGGTAAATTAAAACTAAAGCTGCGAAGATAAATATTTAAACAATAACGATGATGATAGACAAACAAAATAATAAACGCTTCCTATATAATATTTTTTGTTGAATTTGCCAGAAGAGCAATTACTACTATGAAAAAGTGTTGGCAGAATGTCAACCGAGCGGGCTTCTTGTAACTATAGCTATAGTAACTGTTATCAAATTCGCCCAGTACGAGTCGGATTCGCGTACATGTATGTATGATACATTATTCATAAATCTTAAATATTCGTATATTTTTACATGGAATTTTGCATAATGTTTACCTACTTATAACTATGTATAACTTACGGTACGTAACCAGTTACTTTAATTTTAGAATTAAACTATTAGGTATAGGAATTCGTCGCATAACTGTCAACATTCAAGTGTGTTTGTGTTTTTTATTCGTATATTTTTATATTCAACTAGCTGTCCCGGCTAACTTCGTACTGCCTTATAGGTCGAAATCAATAAATGTTAGAAAAACCAAAAAAAAATCGAAACAAGTCATAAATAAGCAAAATAACACAATCTGTAAAGTTAGTAGATACCTAGTTATTTTTCTACTAGCGATTGACTGTACCTGATGGTACATGTTCGTAAATAATGATAGAGTCTATAAAGCGCACTTTGGAGTGGCTATAGTATCTCTACTTACAGATTTCAAGACAAGTTGTAGGTGGCATGGAAGAGCTTTGCAGTATGCTTATCAGGAACGAGGAATCAAACCGCTTCGTAGGCGTCTATGGTACATCATCTATGTAGCGGTGTAAGCCTCTAAGATACCTTGCTGATACGGCCAGTGGCGTGCACTGAATTTTTGACCTGGGTAGGCATAATCTAAAAGAGGCATACAATAACCAAACCTAATAACAGAAGTGTGCGTAGATAGATAATTTATAAATATTAGTAAGAAGCAGTGTTGAATATAGGAAGTGAAGAAACTTACCAAGTTATTTTGCATAACTTCGTGTTAGCCACCACACACACACATACACACACACACATTTTGTGCTGAAATGTCTCTCTACATTACCTTGTTTTTGGTGCAATTCTAAATTAGGTACATAACGGTCTTTTTCAACAATCTTACTTTATGTTCATAACTAAACTTCGAAAAGTTCCCAAATCTTCACAAACAATTGTCACCACACTTTTCACAGTTGTTTTCCATTTCGATCAAAACAATAAATTGACAAAAACACCGTATTTCGTAAATATAATGACTACCTATTTACTCTTTGTTGTTTCTCACACAGTGAAAGATGGCGCCTAATATAACCAATCAAATAAAACTTTAACACAAAATTATCATACAAACATTTTAAAAAGTCGATTCATAAAAGAAGTAGCCTTGTCAATTTAGCAGTTTTTAATTTGGTCGCGTCATAGTACAAGCTCTGCTTACCTTGCCTATTATACAAACGTGTCGTCAATTTAGCCAATAAGGAGCGCTCTTAAAATGACATTTCTTATTAAAATATCCATTATCCAATCAGAGAAGCGCAGCCTAGACAAATGTCAGATGACTTTGACACATTTCGTCGCTGCCTTTCCCAGAAGACATTTCAAAATGTTTTATCTCTGATCTGAAAGCGACCTTATTGCTTTTACGATAAAGGTCATTCCTATACAGTACCCGAGGTAGTGCCATCTACCAGACTCTTCAATAACTTTTAAGTCTTGAGTATGGACTCGATAGTTCAATAAACAAATCTCAAACAATATTCGTTTCATGAAGAATCTGCAGATGTCGCGAATTTGTTTTGTACTAATTTACGTAAATAATGTGATGTGTTTATTTTTATTTTTTACGTGGTGATATCATAGCATAGAGTATATTTGGGTGAAATGGGGTAGGCACTGCTTTTATGCATGTATGGAATATTCGCCACAGTGATACCTTGGTACTTAATTTTCGATTTAAATAAGTTATTTAATTGTATTTTATTTTGAAACTATGAGTAACTGCGTGAGAGTATCGAAATTCTAGGAAATGTTTTGAGAAGTCTGTCCTTCAATCTGTCAGAGTTTAAAATAACGACCTGGTTTAACTCTGTTTACTTGGAAAAAGTTAGTTAATTATGTGGGTCAGCGAACCACATCTTTCTACTACTCACGCCTACGTAGGTTCGTACATACCTACCGCACAAAAAACCAAATAAATAACAATTTACGTACGGTACGTAGGTACATACTGCAGAGTGGTCAAATAATTTTGTAGCTCGTTGATTAATTTGTTGATAAGTGTTTGACTACAAAATTTTTACATGCATTTATTTTTGAGAGGATGATTTTATCAAGTTTCTAACCTTACTCTAACATTATGAAATCATAATATGCACGGTCACTGTAACCGAGTTACTCAGTCGGACTGAAAAGGGGGGCTCGCCAAGCAACCTCCACGAGTGCCCGAGTGCTACGGTGCCCCTCTGTAGCGCACGGGCCGGTGCTCCCTGGTAACGTCGGTTGATAACCGACGGCGAATAGCTTGGCCCGGCGGATAGGTGACGTTTCTTCGCGTGTCCCTCTGATTCCCAGCAGAGGGCACAGTGTCGAAACGCACCAACCCCGGAGGAGGAAGAAAACCTCATTAAAAAATTACAGGCGGGGGCGGAAACGCCCACAAGTCCCTTCGGGGCACTACGAGGAAGACAACCTCGTAAAAAAATCACCGAAGTGGGCGGGAACGCTCGTCGAGAGGGATATTTACGGCGGCACATCCCTCTCGCAGGGGACGCGCCGGTTGCTGGGGTGCGAACACCTTCCTTCGGCGACCGGTGCCGGCCTGCGGGTGACGTACGTAAGGGGTTCTGGCGTCCGTCACCCGAATTCCACCGACAGGCCGAGGTGGTGGCGCGACCTGTTCGGGACGCGCCTCCCAGGAGGGTCGGCAGCAGCCAGGCTGCCGGCAGCAGCGGCGGGACCTGCCGCTTCGGTGGCGGGTCGAGGCCTGGCGGGAGCGCGGTGAATACGCAAGTGAATCCCGTACTCCCGCCAACGAGGTCCGTCGTGGCAAAGCACAGGTTTTAGTGGGTGCAAGCCCCACATAACCCCTCCGTGTCCCCTGACGGAGGGGTATGCTTCAGGCATTTCCTGTGGGTAAAAAAAAAAAAAAAAAAAAAAAAAAAAAAAAGTCGGACTGAAAAAAGACCGAATACACCGAACACCGAGTACAAACCGAGTACTCGATAGACGATAAATAATATGAAAAACTACAACTGAACCACCGAATATAATATTAAGACAGAACTAAGAGTCGACGTCCCTGCAGACCAAAGTAAATAAATAACATCCACGAAACTAGATATGTCACCAAACACAAACAATTTGTGTTGGCGAACTTCACAAGAGGACTTTATTTAAGACCACAGAGCCTCCCGCCCGCCCGCCCGCCGCCCGCCCACGGCTGTACATCTTGTCGCCACTTAACCCTAACTATGTCCTACCCTCCGAGGACCAAGGAGAGGGCAAGACGACTGTTGTGTTACTGGAACTCGTTGAGATACTGGCACACACTAAATAGATTTAATTTAAAATCTAGTTTTCAATTTATATTCAGAATGTTGTTCCTTACTCGTTGTCACTTTTTGAAAAATAAATTATTCGACGCACATAATATTTTATTTTGCTTTTATAAAATAGAAAAATTTCAACGACTTATACTTAAATCAAATTTTTTGATCTGTTGAATTATGATCTTGTAGAGACGTTGGAAAACCATTTTTATTTACGTGTATATGTTTTGGTGTTTAATACAAATAACCTGTCAAGTGCGAGTCGGACTCGCGCACTGAGGGTTCCGTACTACAACCGGAGGAATAAAACCATAAAAACCACTTTTCTTATCGAACCGCAAAACTAACTTTGTTTTTAGAGGTTTTATTGTAAATATCAAAAAACTACTTATTAGATCTCGTTCAAACCAATTTTTGGTGGAAGTTTGCATGGTAATGTACATCATGTATTTTTTTAGTTTTATCATACTCTTATTTTAGAAGTTACAGGGGGGGGGACACACATTTTACCACTTTGGAAGTGTCTCTCGCGCAAGCTATTCATTTTAGAAAAAAATGATATTAGAAACCTTAGTATCATTTTTGAAGACCTATCCATAGATACCCCACACATATGGGTTTGATGAAAAAAAAATTTTTGAGTTTCAGTTCTTAGTATGGGGCACCCCCAAAATTTATTACTTTTTTTTAAATTTTGTGTGAAAACCTTAATGCGGTTCACAGAATACATCTACTTACCAAGTTTCAACAGTATAGCTCTTATAGTTTCGGAAAAAAGTGGCTGTGACATACGGACGGACAGACGGACAGACGGACAGACGGACAGACGGACAGACAGACATGACGAATTTATAAGGGTTCCGTTTTTTGCCATTCGGCTACGGAACCCTAAAAATATTATAGCTGAAGGTATATTTGATATTCTAACGGGTATAACTCCATCAATTGAGGTGTATAATTCGCCATCAAATGTGGAGGTGTCAACTGTTAGTGTAACTATGTGTTGCAGAGCACAACGCGCGGGTGTGTTGTGTTGTGTAACGCCGCAATTAGTTAAATCTGTCCATCTGTCCGCGCTGGCAGCGGCAGCGTGCTGCGACACATTCACAACCACCGGCGAGTCTATCTATAGCTATTGTACTGATTTAAATACGTTTTTAGTTTCAACCGTAATTTTAAAACTGATTGCTAAAACAGGGATAATTTTTCAATAATGAGTGATTTAAAGCCCTGGAATATTCATTTATTTATCTCCATTATTTCGTTGTCAATATTAGGCTACATGACAATGTATTTACAAAACAAATATCCATAGGGATTTTTAATTACGTGCGCCCCCTGCCGTTATAAAAACCGCGCGACCTTGACGGTTAAGTAATCTTCATGAATTGTAGAAACTTGGTTTTCATCCACCATTTCTGTGATAGGTTAATAAAACGTTCTCCTTTTCACGCTAACAGTGAAGTTCATAACATGCAAATGTGCTCCTCATCCTCGCTTCGCTCGCCGTATAATGTTGTCTCGTCTTGTGACACGCATTAACAACAACCCGCTCTTTTCATTGTATTTGATCAATATTATTTAGCTACATTAGTTAGTGAATACTGAAATTCGAAGATTTGCTTGGTTGGTGCAGTTTATTAGAAGTAATTCTGTTCATTAATTAAGAAGTCATAAAATCCTGCAAGACATACGGACACTTAAAATAAAAGGAGTCCAATCCAAATTAACGGCATAAAAGGGTTATTATTAGTGACCTGCAGGTTGAAAACTATATAGATTACTTTCTAATTTAAACATTATTTATTTTGGGTCTTTAATCTTAGTCATCGCTTCGAAGCAGAAACAGAACTGGTTAACATTTTCTCCATAGGAAGTCTCCAAAATTTTGCTCCATAAGCATCATTTTTCCTATTTTTTCGGAAGATAAACAATAAATGTAATTGTAATTTTTTATTTTAATTGTTTATTATCTTAACTTGGAAACTCACTAAAATAATAATAATTATACATTACCATTATTTTAGTGAGTCTCTCAAATTCAAAATCTCGAGAATTCAGAATCGTTGAATGTATAAACGCTCCAGCTAGCCTAGGATTATTGAGTCTTTCCAAAGCAGTACCTAATTCAATTGTTACTAAATTAGGTACTTTATCACTTCGAAAAGTTTTCCTCCGACAAAGTTGATGGAAACTCGATAGAATAACGTGCTAAATATTCAAGGATAAAACAGTTTATACTGCGGGAAAGTAGTTCTTTTTATTGATTTTTTGGCAAAATATAAAGTAAAAA
The DNA here is from genome assembly GCA_036785405.1 of Coenonympha arcania. Lineage (NCBI taxonomy): Eukaryota > Metazoa > Arthropoda > Insecta > Lepidoptera > Nymphalidae > Coenonympha > Coenonympha arcania. The sequence goes on along the minus strand of CM072057.1, from coordinate 20,197,377 downwards.
CAAAGCCTTCGCGAAGATGATAACTGTAAACAGTATGATCGCTCAGGACGTGCCAAGAATTATTTTGCGGGAAAAATTCATTTGAGATTTGAATTCATTTGAACGAAGAGTGAAGTGAAGCTACAGCTTGCTAACTTCTTACCATTATTAACTCGGTTATCGAATAGATATGCTTGTAAGTTTAACGGAGGATTTTAGCTAATTTTGAAACTAGAAAATTCCAAAACTGTTAACTTACTCGCAATCCAAGTTCCAACCCCAAATTAGTGTTATGGCAGCGGAAAAAAATAAAAGGAAATTTAATATATATAAATACAATATAAAAACACCCAGACACTTGGAAACATTCGTGCTCATAGTACAGACATTTTGCAGTTGTAGGAATCGAATCAGAGCTTCGACGCAGACGGCAGGATCGCTACCGTTCAACGCCATTCGGTCGTCATTAAACGTAATACAGAAACTCCTGCTTGAATACACACAGTTCCGAGGATTTGTGAGTGGGTGACGATATATTGCAGCAAGCGCAGGCCTACTGGGGATGAAATAAAGCCTCCCTCCCTTCATACCAGCCTCGTTACACTACAATGGTCGTCCTGAGCCAGCTTACGGCACATTAATCAGCGTGTCACTCGGGAGCTGGTGTTGTGAATCAATCTCGCGAAGGGTTGCATTCACGTGAAATGGTCATTACGAATGTGTTTTAAAATTACACCTATAGCATGACTTACCTCATAGAGTTACTGGATCCTCCTACGAAAAGTGGATATAAAATAGGTAGGAAAATTAATTTGGTCTGCTGATCGACTATTGTAAGTCATCATCAACAATCACTTTTTTTCTCCCACAGCTGGGCACGGATCACTTCTCAGAATGAGAAGGGTTTGCATATAACATAATTATGCAACCATACCATACCATTTTTACCGTAGTAGGTACTTGACGAAATTGATACCTATCTCTACCCGAACAAATACAAAATAGTCCTAAATAATAATTAACGTTAAAAAACCGGCGAAACAACATGGCAATTATTTATTTAGCAGGTCGTAATAAATAATCGTAGCAGCGTTTATGCTAATTCCCGTTGCGCGAATAACATTTTTCGCACTAATTATACCTACAGATATAGACAACAATAATATGTCGCTGCCGATACAGACTACCAATTAGATTCTAAGTGACTGTGGAAGCCAAAAGCTGAACATGATAATCTATATCTATACTTATAATAAATCTGTAACAGGTCAAATTGTGTACATTAAAGATATTTTGAAAATTTTTTTTCGAGGGCACTCTAAAATCGGTTCTGAACCCAAAACTGTATGTTTTTTCATTTTTGTCTGTCTGTCTGTCTGTCTGTCTTTCTGTATCACGGCCGCGCATCACGCCGAAACTACTGAATGAATTCCAATGAAACTTGGTATGACTTGAGTTCATACTACGAGGAAGGACATAGGATACTTTTTATCCTGAAATTCAGCATGGTTCCCTTAGGAGAGTGGATAAAAGTTAAATTCTCTCGATTTTCTTTGTAGCCAAACTCCTCCTAAATGGCTGGATCGATCGTTGTGAAACTTTCGGGGTGTGATCTCTGGGTCGGGGAGCGTGTTGTTATCTATATTTGATCTCCCAAAATGCTGAAGAACCCTGGCCCTGGCCGATTTAATTTTCCCATACAAAAACCAAGGGCGGTACCGGTGTATGGTGGAATCGAACGAATCGCACATCAAATGAAAGAGCGTAAAAAAATAATCGATCCGAGTCGAGGACTTATACGTGGAGACTTAGGATTATCGAGTATTTTCTAATTGAAAATAAAATTAATAAATTGATTTAAATGGCGTTGCTATGTAAACATTTCATTGCTGTCACGTCAGCACCTCTGACAAGTTTGTTTCGAAATTTGTAGCCGGAGTATGATGTCCGACCTTTTTGGTCTATTTAATTTATTTGATATGCAAATAACGTTATAATACCGATTGTTAGTTTGGGAGAAAATCGTCGAATTACGTCGATGCCAAGTATTTGTTCAAGAAAGGATTAACGCTGAAACAGAATGACAAAGAAGTAGGATCTGCTCCATCGTATACAATCGTTAAAAAATGGTCAGAAGAATTGATGACCCACGAGCTGGACGGCCATCAGCTTCGAGTACTGAGAATAACGTCGGAAATATTTGGGATTTCATACTCAGGGCCGTTGATCGAAAATCAGATAAATAGCTGAAATCATAGGTGTATCCTATGAACGAACTTGAAATATAATTCATAATGAATTGTGGTTTCGAAGCTTTCTGCGAGATGGGTACCGAGGCTTCTTTCAGCTGAACATAAATGCAACCGACTAACGATTTAGCGCAATTGTTTGGAGTTGTTTAAAGCCGATTCACCAAACTTCTTACAGATACTACTTTACAGTTAGTACTGATGAAACTTGGTAAATCGCGGTTGGATTTACTTTCCTTTGGCAGGAGTTCGGGGGAGAAAGGTGTTGTATTTGGTAGAGGTTTGGTCCCTGATTACAACAATACTATTCGCATTAAGAGGTAACGCAGTGTTTTCGAGCTTTTCAAAAATCAATCTATATGGCGGTCAGTATAAATCGGGAAGTCTTTTATCGGAGTAAGGATGACTTTCGGGAGATACAGTAGGACGAGATGGAACACCACACATGTATTTTGTTGTGCCGACAAAAAAAATAGGCCACAGAACTTTATTACACATATGTTATTTGTAGTATTAAATTTTTGACACAAACCACTTAGGATCTTGAGCGAGCGAAGCGAGCTCGGGACTTGGGGCACCCCGACTCGGTTAACGGATAGGTGACGAAGAGGATTGCATTGGCCTTGCAGGCCCCACCATCCTTCTGAGTGGTTATTTTCTTTTATGACCACCCAGAAATAGGAGCTCCTTCGACCGAGCCAAAAAAGGGTAAGGGAAAGACAGAAGGCTAAAAGAGTCTTAACCTCAAGATTTTAAAGCTCTGTCGACTGACCCTTAGGGGGGGTGAGGGGTAGATGGTGATGGATAAAGGGTTTTCCTAGCTCCTTTACTTCTTCTCCGAGCCTTAAAAAGGGTAAGAGAAAGACTGAAGACTTAGGATGTAGAGCGAGCGAAGCGAGCTCGGGACTTGGGGCACCTCGACTCGGATAACGGATAGGTGACGAAGAGGATGGCGGGGCCTGCAAGGCCCCACCATCCTTCTGAGTGGTTATTTTCTTTTATGACCACCCAGAAATAGATCGAGCCAAAAAAGGGTAAGGGAAAGACAGAAGGCTAAAAGAGTCTTAACCTCAAGATTTTAAAGCTCTGTCGACTGACCCTTAGGGGGGGTGAGGGGTAGATGGTGATGGATAAAGGGTTTTCCTAGCTCCTTTACTTCTTCTCCGAGCCTTAAAAAGGGTAAGGGAAAGACTGAAGACTTAGGATGTAGAGCGAGCGAAGCGAGCTCGGGACTTGGGGCACCTCGACTCGAATAACGGATAGGTGACGAAGAGGATGGCGGGGCCTGCAAGGCCCCACCATCCTTCTGAGTGGTTATTTTCTTTTATGACCACCCAGAAATAGATCGAGCCAAAAAAGGGTAAGGGAAAGACTGAAGGCTAAAAGAGTCTTAACCTCAAGATTATAAAGCTCTGTCGACTGACCCTTAGGGGGGGTGAGGGGTAGATGGTGATGGATAAAGGGTTTTCCTAGCTCCTTTACTTCTTCTTGAGGCTAGAATTCCCATTTCAAAACATGTATTTCAGTAATATTAACAGCAAAATCGAATTCAAAACTTCATAATTAAAAAAAAATATTTCTTAAAAACTACTACGTGTCGAAAGTTTTAGCTTGGGAGGGGGGAAAAAATCCCATTTTTTTTCTTCCCACCCCTTCCCCTTTCGCTTCTCTCCGCGACGAAGCGACTCCATCGTCGTCATTTTAATTATTTTCATCTTTTTAAATTTGTTCAAGAATGGTGCAATACCTTTTCAGGGAGTGGTATCGGGGTTAGGGGACACCCCCTCTCCCCCCCTTCCCCCTTCCCGTCCCCCTACTCCTGCCAAACGATTCTAAATTTTTGCCATGGAATCTTCTTCCATTCTCTTCTTCTGCTGTCAACGTGCAATACTCTTCCATACGATCCATCCATTTCTTTTTTGGTCTTCATCTAAGTACTTACTAAACAAACCTCTCTTATTCTGAGAGGAAACCCTAACCCAGCTATTGTGGGGTTGAGATGAAATTCAATTAACTATATTTGATCCAGCGAGAGGCTTCGGCCGCGTTCAATTAAATGTTGACAAAAAATAACAGGCAAAACGAAGTTTGCCGGGTCAGCTAGTTACTTAAAATAAATCTGTAACAGGTCAAATTCTGTACATTAAAGATATTTTGAAAATTTTTTTTCGAGGGCACTCTAAAATCGGTTCTGAACCCAAAACTGTAATTTTTTTCATTTTTGTCTGTCTGTCTGTCTGTCTGTCTTTCTGTATCACGGCCGCGCATCACGCCGAAACTACTGAATGAATTCCAATGAAACTTGGTATGACTTGAGATCATACTACGAGGAAGGACATAGGATACTTTTTATCCCGAAATTCAGCATCGTTCCTTTAGGAGAGGGGATAAAAGTTAAAATATATTTGTAGCCAAACTCCCCAGAGACGGCTGGACCGATCGTTATGAAATTTTCAGGGAATGATCTCTGGGTGCGGGACCGGGTTGTTATCTATATTTGATGTCCCAAAATGCTGAAAGAACCCTGGCCCTGGCCGATTTAATTTTCCCATACAAAAACCAAGGGCGGTACCGGTGTACGGTGGAATCGAACGAATCGCACATCAAATGAAAGAGCGTAAAAAAATTATCGATCCGAGCCGAGGACTTATATGTGGAGACTTAGGATTATCGAGTATTTTCGAAATAAAAATAAAATTAATAAATTGATTTAATGGCGTTGCTAAGTAAACATTTCATTGCTGTCACTTCAGCACCTCTGACAGGTTTGTTTCGAAATTTGTAGCCGGAGTATGATGTCCGACCTCTTTGGTCTATTTAATTTATTTGACATGCAAATAACGTTATAATACCGATTGTGGTTTCGGAGAATATCGAACATTACCTACGACGATGCCAAGTATTTATTTGTTCAAGAAAGGGTTAACGCTGAAACAGATTGACAAATTAGGACCTGCTCCAGTGTATATACAATCGTTAAAAAATGGTCAGAAGAATTGATGACCCACGAGCTGGACGGCCATCAGCTTCGAGTACTGAGAATAACGTCGGAAATATTTGGGATTTCATACTCGGGGCCGTTGATCGAAAATCAGAATCAGGGCTTCGAAGCTTTCTGCGAGATGGGTACCGAGGCTTCTTTCAGCTGAACATAAATGCAACCGACTAACGATTTAGCGCAATTGTTTTGAGTTGTTTAAAGCCGATTCACTAAACTTCTTACAGATATTTGTTAGTAGGTACTGATGAAACTTGGTAAATCAGGGTTGGATTTACTTTCCTTTGTCAGGAGTTCCGGGGAGAAAGGTGTTGTATTTGGTAGAGGTTTGGTCCCTGATTATAACAATTTTATTCGCATTACGAGGTAACGCACTGTTTTCCAGCTTTTCAAAAAAACAATTATTCAATCTATGTGGCGATCAGTATAAATCGGGAGGTTATACTGACCGCCAACTTAACTTTTTTCGAAGTTAGGATGATTTTTAGGAGATACAGTAGGACGAGATGGAACACCACACATATATTTTGTCGTACCGACAAAAAAAATAGGCCACAGAACTTTTTAAATATGTTATTTGTAGTATTACAGATTCAATTTTTGACACAAACCACTTAGGATGTAGAGCGAGCGAAGCGAGCTCGGGACTTGGGTCACCCCGACTCGGATAACGGATAGGTGACGAAGAGGATCCTTCTGAGTGGTTATTTTCTTTTATGACCACCCAGAAATGGGAGCCCGTCCGTCGACCGAGCCTTAAAAAGGGTAAGAGAAAGACTGAAGACTTAGGATGTAGAGCGAGCGAAGCGAGCTCGGGACTTGGGGCACCTCGACTCGGATAACGGATAGGTGACGAAGAGGATGGCGGGGCCTGCAAGGCCCCACCATCCTTCTGAGTGGTTATTTTCTTTTATAACCACCCAGAAATAGGAGCCCCGCGAAGCGGGGCTCCGTCGACCGAGCCTTAAAAAGGGTAAGGGAAAGACTGACGGCTAAAAAAGAGTCTTAACCTCAAGATTTTAAAGCTCTGTCGACTGACCCTTAGGGGGGGTGAGGGGTAGATGGTGATGGATAAAGTTTTCCTAACTCCTTTACTTCTTCTTGAGGCTACAATTCCCATTCCAAAACATGTATTTCAGTAATTATAACAGCAAAATTGAATTCAAAACTTCATAATTAAAAAAAATATTTCTTAAAAACTACTACGTGTCGAAAGTTTTAGCTTGGGAGGGGGGAAAAAATCCCATTTTTTTTCTTCCCACCCCTTTCCCTTTCGCTTCTCTCCGCGACGAAGCGACTCCATCATCGTCATTTTAATTATTTCATCTTTTTAAATTTGCTCAAGAATGGTGCAATACCTTTTCAGGGAGTGGTATCGGGGGTTAGAGGACACTTCCTCTCCCTCCCTTCCCCCTTCCCGTCCCGCTCCTCCTGCCAAAGGATTCTAAATTTTTACCATGGAGTCTTCTTACATTCTCTCCTATCTGCTGTCAACGTGCAATACTCTTCCATACGATCCATCCATTTCTTTTTTGGTCTTCATCTAAGTACTTACTAAACAAACCTCTCTTATTCTGAGAGGAAACCCTAACCCAGCTATTGTGGGGTTGAGATGAAATTCAATTATATTTGATCCAGCGAGAGGCTTCGGCCGCGTTCAATTAAATGTTGACAGAAGTGAAAACCTCAGGTGCCATCTCGAAACAAAGTGAGACAACGATAGATAGATACACCATGACATTACTAAAATTCGGTAATGCGAGAAAAAATTACTTTCAAGAAGGTACCACATTAATTTTAGAGATGGCGCTATAAGAAATATCGTGGCATGACTTGGCTATACGGTTTGACTTACACTGAGGGTTTGTAGGTCTGTAATTTCTGAACTACAAAACTGATAAACTTTAAATATTTCAGAGACAATCTATGAAGTACCTCCTTTCGAACAAAAAAGAATGAATGAAATCTGACCGCGAGTTAATGAATTATAACTTAATACATACACATTTTGACTTTGATGTCGTCTTCCAGGGAAACCATGCTGAATTTCGGAATAAAAAGTATCCTATGTCCTACTTCGGTATATAAACTCACATCATACCAAGTCTAATTTTAATCCATCCAGCGGATTAGCCGTGATGCGTGGCCGTGAAATAGAGAGACAGACAGACAAACAGACAAAAATTAAACAAATTACAGTTTTGGCTTCAGTATCGACTAAAGAGTGCTCTGCAACAAAAAATTTCGAAATATCTTCAATGTACGGAACGTGACCCGTTACAGTTGTACCTATTAATAAATAAATAAAATTATTATTATTGTATTATTAATATTATGAGAAAAAAATTACAGGCAAAACGAAGTTTGCCGGGTCAGCTAGTGTGATAATACAAGTAGCAGCCCTAACATGCGTGACTAGTGTCAATTTGTTAAAATGTCATTGTTTGTTTGTTGTTATATCTTGTTGTATTATGAGTTTTGTATATGAAAAAATGGAAATGAAAATCGTTTGCAAGAATATTGAAAGTTAGGTATGTTAGATACCCCATAAAATCATCATAAAAATACTTAGTGTAAAGGTATTAGGTATGAGACAACTTGTATAATAACACCTCTATGGTGATTTAAATAAATTATCAACCTCCTTACAATTTATTATCTTTAGAAATATGGAAAGTCGAGATGATGGTATATTAGTAACAGTTTTGAAGGTCATACAATTTATTATCTTTAGAAACACAGAGTAAGGAATGACTTTTTTTAGAAATATGGAAAGTTGAGATGATGGTATATCAGTAACAGTTTTGAAGAACAATAAAACATGAAAAGATACAAGGTGTTGTGTTATTTTCTTTATGCTTTTAGATACGAAAACTTTTCTCACGATTGTTAAAGCAATTATATCAGGAAATTAAAATCAATTAAGCAAAAGAATGGGCCTTATAGTTCACAAAAGAATGGGCCGTAATTCTCAAAAAATGGACTGTTTACAGACTAACAGTTAAGTCGCGATCGTAAAATGATGAAATCTGAATTGCTCGTTTCCGGAAGTCGTTAAGAGGTTAAGCGCTGTCCGCGAAAGGCCGCGCGGTCGTTAAGTGCGTTAATGCGCTCCACTTATAGCACTTATAGCACCGCTCGTGACCGGTGACACACTGCGCGACGTGCGGGGCAGCCCTTTTGCAGCTATCAGCTCTGCCGTGCGCACGCGCATCTAGTCCAGCTTTTTTTAATTTTGCAAAAAAATAAAATGGAAAATTCTTTCCAAAAAACCAACTTCAAATGCCACTACAAAGAGTGAAATAAATTTTAATGTACACCAATTCGAAGTCGGGCAATGTTTTGTTCAATCATTAATAGTCCTTCGTATTATTAAACTTAATGTGCAAAGAAACGACAAAATTATCGTCAATACGGAGGATGAATGAACGAAACATTGCCCGACTTCGAATTGGTGTACATTAAAATTTATTTCACTCTTTGTAGTGGCATTTGAAGTTGGTTTTTTGGAAAGAATTTTCCATTTTATTTTTTACTTTTTAGTGGAAAACAAGTAATGCGCAAGGTATTGGAAAAAATGCCCAAATCGCTGGAAGTATGCTTCTAAAATCTGAAGAGTTCCCTCAATTTCTCCAAGATCCCATCATCAGATTCTGACTTGATGAATACAGTCATTACTTGATGACTGCTAGGAAATGCAATAGTAACTATAAAAAATACCTAAATCGCTTCAAGTATACTAGCAAAATTTGAAGAGTTCCCTCGATTTTACCAAGATCCCATCATCAGATCCCGACCTGATGACCATAATACAACCTGGAAAAAATTACTCTTTTAAATAATACCCAAATCACTTCAAGTGTGCTTATAAAATTTGAAGAGTTCCCTCGATTTCTCCAGGATCCCATCATCAGAGCCTGATTTGGTGACAATGGGACCATCTGTGAACTATACCCTTTCAAACAAAAAAAGAATTTTCTAAATTGGTCCACGCATCTTCGAGTAATCGGGGAACATACATAAAAAAAAAAAAAAAAAAAAAAAAAAAAAGATTCCGACGAATTGAGAACCTCCTCCTTTTTTTTGAAGTCGGTTAAAAAGTTGGCAGCGCGCTCAGATTTGAGCGGGAGTTAGGATTTGATTTCCGACACCAGTCAGTTTGGAATTTTATAATTTCTGGTCTGGGTCTGGTCTGGCGAAAGGCTTCGGCCGCCACTAGTTACCACCCTAAGCGATTTGACGTTCCAGTGTAATGCTGTGTAGCAAGCGTTAGTGGTTACAATCGGCTCCATCGTCAATCAATATTTTTTGCCGCAGTCTGCAAAATGAGATGATTCCGTATGCCACGATCGGCCTTCACTCAGTGTTACACGATTCCTTCAAAAACTTTCTTTCTTCAGACTCCACTGACGCGTCTAATGGTAGTTAAGGTGATGATGATGCCAGCGGGAGCATGGAAAAGTTTAGCCTGCTGCTAACTGGTTTACTGTAAGTGGTCATATACCACATATGATATGTGTGAGCTCATTTGAGGAAACATTCGAGTAAAACTACGAAGGTACATATTTTGTAAACGTTATAAATTAATAACTTTTTTGCGATTAGGTATTTATGGTTTGATATTACAAATATGACATGGTAAAAGTTTGTAAAACAACTTAACAATTATGACTGAAATTGAAGACGGACATATGTATCTCGGATTGGAACACGTAGGCATCACACAGGCTACTTTTTATCCCTAAAAAATCCGATGTTCCAGTGTGAGAAATACGTGGACGAAGACGAGGACAAAAGCGTGTGATGTAATAAAAAATATTAAAGTCTGCGCAATATCTCGCTGCCTACAGTGCAATAAAATAGTAACACAGGCCGCCTGTTGAGCTCTCTGTCACATAATATTTTCGGCAGCGAGATATCGCACTGAATCGAAATATCTTTTCGATTGCGATGTTCAACGGCACTAAAATAATCGACTGTGCTAGTCTATCCGTCTATCTCTATTGACAGTGACACATGATCTGTTTGTTCACCAGATGTTCACCGAATACTGTTATTGTGGGCCAGAATAATCGCAATAAATCTAGACACGCGGCAGCGTGTCAAGACAAGTTCAAAAAAAAAGAACTGGCTAGCCAGCGCCGAGTGTAATATTACACGAACCACTTGGTGCCACTTTTGACCCTTCTATAACTCAAAACCTCTTTAACGTAAACACATAAAACTACGTGTGTTTAATTATATCCATAAGGACATATAGAAGCCCAAATTTCATGAAGCTAGCTCAAACGGTTATAAAGATATGAAGGTCAAAAAGTCGTTAAAATTCATACTGACTGACATATAGTACAAAAACCTAACCTACTTCCAGATGACCTAGAAGGATGAAATTTGGAATCCAGCTCGGTGACTGTGTGTAAGCGTAGGAAAAAATCAAAAAATAAAGAAAAGTCAAAAAATAAGGGGTGTTCCCATACAAACTGAAATATAGTACCTAAATCTAACCTATACTTCCAGATGACCTAGAAAGATGAAATTTGAAATCCAGCTTGGTTATTGTGTGTGAGCGTAGGAAAAAATCAGAAAATAAAAAAAAGTCAAAAAATAAGGGGTGTCCCCATACAAACTAACATATAAGTACAAAAACCTAACCTACTTCCAGATGACCTAGAAGGATGAAATTTGGAATCCAGCTCGGTTGCTATGTGTAAGCGTAGGAAAAAATCAGAAAATAAAAAAAAGTCAAAAAATAAGGGGTGTCCCCATACAAACTAACATATAGTACAAAAACCTAACCTACTTCCAGATGACCTAGAAAGATGAAATTTGGAATCCAGCTGGGTAACTGTGTGTAATCGTAGGAAAAAATCAAAAAATAAAGAAAAGTCAAAAAAAAAGGGGTGTTCCCATACAAACTGAAATATAGTACCTAAATCTAACCTATACTTCCAGATGACCTAGAAAGATGAAATTTGAAATCCAGCTTGGTTATTGTGTGTGAGCGTAGGAAAAAATCAGAAAATAAAAAAAAGTCAAAAAATAAGGGGTGTCCCCATACAAACTAACATATAAGTACAAAAACCTAACCTACTTCCAGATGACCTAGAAGGATGAAATTTGGAATCCAGCTCGGTTGCTATGTGTAAGCGTAGGAAAAAATCAGAAAATAAAAAAAAGTCAAAAAATAAGGGGTGTCCCCATACAAACTAACATATAGTACAAAAACCTAACCTACTTCCAGATGACCTAGAAGGATGAAATTTGGAATCCAGCTCGGTAACTGCGTGTAAGCGTAGGAAAAAATCTAAAAAAAAAAATAGTACCTAAACCTAACCTACTTCCAGATGATCTAGAAGGATGAAATTTGGAATCCAGCTCGTTAATTGTGTGTAAACGTAGGAAAAAATCAAAAAATAAAAAAAGTCAAAAAATAAGGGATGTCCCCCATACAAACTGACATATAGTACCTAAACCTAACCTACTTCCAGATGACCTAGAAGGATGAAATTTGGAATCCAGCTCGTTAATTGTGTGTAAACGTAGGAAAAATCAAAAAATAAAAAAAAGTCAAAAAATAAGGGGTGTCCCCATACAAACTGACATATAATACCTAAACCTAACCTACTTCCAGATGACCTAGAAGGATGAAATTTGGAATCCAGCTCGTTAGTTGTTAATGTTAGTAAAGGGCTAGTGAACGGCTCTATTGTAGTCATAGAGAAAATAAACTGGGATGTCGATAGAAACAATAGTGCACGTAGGATTATTATCAAATTTAATAATTTAACTTATGAACTAGAACGTGTCAAGACTAAGTTTCAGATATCAAATAATGTATATGTTCACCGGGAACAGTTCAATATTTGCTTGGCTTACGCTACTACCATCCACAAATCACAAGGACTTAGTCTGGACAGCGCTCTTCTGGACATAGGCACTTCGATATTTAGCAGAGGACAGGCCTACGTTGCGCTCTCCAGGGTTAAAACCCTAGACGGTGTACACCTTATTAATCTAGACCCTATAGTCAAATTAAGGCGCAAGATAGTTCTATAATAGAATATAACCGCCTGAGATCCCTATATCGCCCGGACTTAGCTAATTTAAGCATAAACAGGAAGCTTACTAAAAAGGTAGCAGATAATGAATGGGCAATGCGCACTATTATCTCTAACATTCAAGAGAGTGTAAAAAATAGTATAAAAAAGAAAATCACGCAGCGGAAACGCAAGAAAAAGCTTTAAACTCAATACCTGCCTAGTTTTCTTTACAAAAAGTAATGTTATCCCACCAAAAACATAAATGTAAAAAAAGGAGAGCCAAGTTCAATACAAAAATTATGCTTGGCTGTCGGCTTCGCCGCAAAAAGAATGGAGATCAAAATGAGTGCCAAGTTCTATGTAAAATCGAAGTTTGTATTTATAGGAACAAAAAAATAATATGAACAATTATTAAACTCTATTTCTTGGCTTTATTGGATACCTATAACAATTGCTGTTATTCAAAAATGTGAGATCTTAAAATAGGTTAGATTTGACTTGGCGAGTTTTTATCGGAATTAAAATGTATAACTTTATAAAATGACTGATGTAATGAAAACTGGCCAAGTCAAATCTAACCTATTTTAAGATCTCACATTTTTGAATAACAGCAATTGTTATAGGTATCCAATAAAGCCAAGAAATAGAGTTTAATAATTGTTCATATTATTTTTTTGTTCCTATAAATACAAACTTCGATTTTACATAGAACTTGGCACTCATTTTGATCTCCATTCTTTTTGCGGCGAAGCCGACAGCCAAGCATAATTTTTGTATTGAACTTGGCTCTCCTTTTTTTACATTTATGTTTTTGGTGGGATCTTATTTACACAGACCCGGTTGTGTGTAGGTACGGAGACGTTACACATTCGTATGTAAAAAATATTTTTTTAACTATGTTATTATTATTGAAGAGATTACCTCCCTAACATTTCGTATAGCAATTGCATAGATTATTGCATAAGTACATACTTTACATTTCATATGGACAGACGGACGGACCGCGTTCTTATTAGAACGACGTATATATTTTCAGGTTTTTAGGGTTCCGTACCCTAAACCTGGGGGAAGGTATTATAAAATTAGGTCGTTCACTACGGTGTGAAGATCTAACTCGGTGAAGTAATGAGTTCCCTCTCATTACGAATGCGGGGCCTTTATCGTCGTTTGTTTGTCCTTCAAGTTCAGTTACTACCTCATAGCCTGCTTTGCGAGTTACGAGGGGCCTGATAATTCGTACCTAGAACTACTACTTGTACAGACACCTTCCACAAATCATCAAATTGTAATAAGTAAAGGTGAAAGTTGAAGCAATGAGCATGTTCGAGTGTTAATATTTAACAAAAAACCCGATTTTAACTCTCAACAAACCACTGTTGAATACATCCTTTCCAATTAAAAATTCAAGACTTATCTTTAATTTAATCAATTTAAGACTTCCAAGAGAAAACCATTTTCTCTTGGACACCATTATCAGAACCAGACTAAATTGAAATGGGAAGTGTCAGCTTTCTTATTAAAAAAAGAATCATCGAAATCGATTCACCCACACCCAGTCGAAAGTTATGAGGCAACAAACATAAATAACCAGACAAGTGCGAGTCGGACTCGCACACTGAGGGTTCCGTACCTACTACTACCGGAGGAATAAAACCATAAAAATCACTTTTCTTGAACCGCATAACCAACTTATTCAACATTAAACAACTTCACCGCGAGTTAAATACGTGCAACGCCATCTGTCGTCATCAAAGTTAAACAAAATATTAGACTTGTTGAATATCAATTCAACACGTATTAAAAAAACTACTCACTAGATCTCGTTCAAACCAATTTTCGGTGGAAGTTTGCATGGTAATGTACATCATATATTTTTTTTAGTTTTATCATACTCTTATTTTAGAAGTTACAGGGGGGGGGGGACACGCATTTTACCACTTTGGAAGTGTCTTTCGCGCAAGCTATTCATTTTAGAAAAAAATGATATTAGAAACCTTAGTATCATTTTTGAAGACCTATCCATTGATACCCCACACATATGGGTTTGATGAAAAAAAATTTTTTAAGTTTCAGTTCTAAGTATGGGGCACCCCCAAAAACTAATACTTTTTTTTAAATTTTGTGTGAAAACCTTAATGCGGTTCACAGAATACATCTACTTACCAAGTTTACAGTATAGCTCTTATAGTTTCGGAAAAAAGTGGCTGTGACATACGGACGGACAGACGGACAGACAGACGTCATGACGAATTTATAAGGGTTCCGTTTTTTGCCATTCGGCTACGGAACCCTAAAAACCATACAGTTAAGTTGAGCCTCCACCTTTTATGAAGTCGGTTGAAAAACACGTCTTTTTAGTTGTAATAAAAATTCAGCCAAGTGCGAGTCAAACTAGCGCATTCATATAGGTACTAGAAAACAAACAAACAAACAAACTCTTCAGCTTCATAAAATTAGGCTCAAAAAGTAGGTATAGTGTAGATTGGTTGGATTAATTTGTATATTATGTTAGTGTATGTTATAGCGCGCTTACATTTGCTCGTGTTTGACGAGAACTAATATTGGTGCTGTAATCCCAACAATCCACCGAGATGAGACGAGGATTTAGCCACATTCCGGATAATTAATAACAGCACAATTTAATTAATAATATTGTCTACTTACGGGTGTATACGTATGTACGTAGCATAGCATTGTTTACTACGTAGGTAGTGTTACTATGAACTTTGAAAGTTTACTTTTCAGCTAAGAAGTTCAATATTAAATTATAAATAACTAAAGACAAAAGTTAAAGTTTTGCCTAAGTACCTACAGGGATAGAGGATACGCATAGCAAATCGTCACTCTGCAGTGAAGCACTAGTGGTCCAATTGGTAGACGCTCTAGCCGCGATAACTGGGAGACGCGGGTTCAAATCCCGCCGAGTACGAAATTTTATTATACGGATTCAAAATTTATAGAAAACACCCATATGAAACAATCCTTTGAAAACATATTTGAAACGGGTATACCAATGAATTGAAACACGATACCTCTGCAGGGAGTTTAGTGAGGAGTTTAGGGTCTTCTTCAAATTCAAATGATGCTACATCAGATGTTCCTTAATCCTATAAATTTAAATACGAATCAAAATTTTCACTCGCAGCGGGATTTGAACCCGCATCCCCCAGCTCTCGCGGCTGGGTGCTCTGACCGCTGAGCTATACGAGCCATATCCCTCTACGATGAAATTTCGATTCGTACTATTAGGTCCTTAGGCAGGAATAGCGCCATCTATTTGTGAAACGTACCTAACATGATAGATGGTAGATGTTCAAATGTGACAAAATATCTACCACGATTGACGAGAAGTTGCTTACATCTCGTTATCAGTTACAAAAATGCTGCTTGATTAACTCGAATCTCTTCAAACAGAAAAGTATAAAACCAAAATCATCGATTTGGGAGGTACCATGTTAGTCTCAGTACAACTTCGGAGGTTAAAAGTGGATGCAATTAAGTTATTATTCAAAGTGCTCTATCTAATATTATTCTGCGCCTCGCTTCTCGCCGAGTGAGCTGACGGGCCTGGTATAGGCGGAAGAGGTCCACTTTGCATGCCTTTATCGCGAACACTACCTAGTAAGTAGTACCTACATCTAGGTATACTTTGCATCTTTGCGTCGAGGCCCGCCGGCACTCTCGAAATTAAAATTCCAAAATATGCTTTGAAACTACAAACTAGCGAGGTAGATACTGGTATAGGTACAATCAAAGCTGATATTACTAGCGTAGGAGACAGTTTGTGTGGTGCTCATAGCTTAAACACAGAATACCTATACTCCCTCTTTTGTAGCCTAACTGCATCGTTATTCGAGTGTTTGACGAAATAAAACTTTTCCCCTGATAATGCTGCAGTATCAAGGCAAAATGAAAGCAAAGTTAAAGTCCTGGAAATAATTGTTTGACTGTAACTGACAATATAACCGAAGGTACTATGGAATGTTTCGATTTATGTATGTTAACCTATTCTTAGGATGTTCTTCAGAGTATTAACTTAAACTGAAGCACAACCAGGCGGTGTTAGTTTTATTCGCCGTACTCACACACACATGACGCGACTCCAGCTATCAGCTGCTGAAACAAAGAGAGCCTCCCCGATGAAGTCAACGATCTCGAGGCGATTCATCTCAGCGAGCGAGATATTTCGATAACAGCTCTGAGTGATGCTGGAAGCTGCGGATGAACGGATTAAAGTTAGGGTCTAGATATAAAGCTGAGACGAGTCTGTGCTCACTGTTACAGCGAGATTATAAGATAACAACTCAACTTAAACTAAGGATTTAAAGACGCGAATAAAGATTGATCGATAGACATTAACTTGAAACGGTATTTCAGTAAATTACTCCTATATTTTATCTGAGTCTTACAAGACGGCTGTTATGATTCAATCATCATTTTTGATTTCTTTGAAGAATGGTATGAAGAAAAGAGAGATGATATCTATGATTGTTGCTAGTCTCTATAATGACACAAACTACAACGGTAAGATGATTCAAGAACATTTTAATTACTAAATGATAAAATTTAAGGCGGTTACTTATCAATTATTATCATGCTATTATACAATCAAATAATCTTTTCTATGATATTAATTCTCGTGCCAATGTTTGGTACCAAACTCCTCCGAAACGGCTCAACCAATTGTTATGTTTTCTGTGTACGTCTGAGAGTAGGTCGTAAGCTATATTTTAATAGTTATTTTATTCCATATGGCAAAACAATGTTTGACGCATCAGCTATCTACCTACCACCACCGATCTATATTACCATCTTATTCGAGGTAAAGATATAACGTTTTGGCTGAAATTTGGAATGGAGGTAGATTAACACGGAAAAATTCATGGTAACTACTTACGGGATTTGAGAAAACCCAAAATTCAGCGAGCGGAACTGCTAGCAACAGTAAGTAAAAAATAAATTGTTCTGATTTTAATTTTGATTCAAGAACTTGTGTTGCCTTCAGTACGTAATCGCCATTGCAGCACCAATTTCCATCGATCTTGTATAAGTGGAGTAAATAGTTGGAGGAAGTTGTATTCGTATAACAGTAGCTGGGCTCCATTGTTGGCGATACATACGCGGGTGATTTATGTGTTATCGCTTCCCGTATCCACACACATACAGATGCACACCTACGGAAAATAGGCCTCACCGACGGAGATAAAGACATAAAAGTTTATCCACACGTATCGTAATTTTCATTACTCAAATAAATAGCTGCGATACCCTAATTGTTTGAAGAGGGATACAGATCTTGATTTATTAAGTTAATGTGAAAATTATGAAGCTAAATTGTTCTCAAATATCTGTGACAGTGTTCTCAAATATGTGTGACTGTAAAGTAATATGTATAGCGTAGTGGTCATCCAAGCTGCGTTAATGAAGTTTAGCGGGCATTTAACTATTAATATCGACAACATAATATCCTTTGCTTTAATATTTAAAAAATCGATTGTAATGATTCATCGTTTTCCAATGCTGACGTCACACTGATTTCATTTTCATGATCTTTAAATTGATCACATCATGATACAACTGTAGCATAATAAACGAGAAACCAAGAGAAATATTGGTTTTATTTAACTAAAAGAATTCCACTAGACAAATATGTTTGATTAATATTGAGTAATAACAAAGTATGACAGTCAATGAGTTGACACGTTTCGTTTTCACAACACTATGGAGATCGTATACATCACGGAGGTCGAATATCACCTCATTCTCCCCCGGTTCAGTTTTCACTCTCACTCCCATCAACCTCAAAGTCCGCCAGGTAGGAAGGTAATTTTCGCGTCCTATTAGATCTCCTGGGGAGTCGAGTCCGAAGAACAGGCGAGGACGTCGACGGCTCTTCTACACGAGGCGGCGACGAAGGAGCGATATTTTCAGGTGGAGGTGTGGAGTTATTTTCAGATGGAAACGTGAGGCTATCATCTTCGGAGGCCGTTTCAAAGTTATCGTCTCTGCTATTATCATTAGGGAAAGGAGCCAATTGTCGGTTTGATACCGTTGAGGTTTCTCCATTATCCCGTCTTATGAGAGAGTAGTAGGGATTGGTCTCTAGGAGCTCGGCCTCCTCGACAAGAGGGTCCGTTTTTGAAGAGCGGACGTTTTTCTTGACTAAGATCGGTCCCGGCGTGAGCCAAGATGGCAGTGAATCTCCGTTCGGGGATCTTCTAGGGTATGTGAAAAGTTTTTCATGCGGGGTAGCGTTTGTTGCCGTACACAGGAGGGAGCGGACACAATGCAATGCATCCTTCAGTACTACTTCCCAATTTTCCACTGATAATTCCTTTGACCGGAGGCTGAGTTGAATAGTTCGCCAGAGCGTTCCGTTTAGTCGCTCCACTTGGCCATTACCCTGGGGGTTATAGGGTGTCGTCCTGGACGAAGCTATGTTTGACTGTTGCAGGAAGGATTTAAACTCTTCTGACATGAATGACGATCCTCTATCAGTATGAATATAGAGAGGTTGGCCAAATGTCAAAAAAAGATCTTTTAAGCAGGTAATGACGGTGGCTGAGGTCATATCCTTACATGGGTAAGCAAAAGGAAACCGACTGTACTCATCAATAATCGTAAGTATATACTTGTTAGCTGTTTTAGAAGGCAGTGGTCCTTTAAAATCTATGTTGATCCGTTCAAATGGTGAAGTGGCTTTTATCAATTGACCCTTGGCCTTTAGAAACCTCGGTTTTATTTCGGCGCAGGTAGGGCACGAGGCAGTCATTTCCTTTACATCGTTAGCTGAGTAGGGCAAGTTTTTAGATCTTACCCAGTGATACATTCTAGTAACTCCCGGGTGGCAGAGTGCGTTATGTAGTTCTTTCAACTTGTTTATATTCATGTAGGCGCATACGCGAGATAGAGCGTCCGCAGCAGCGTTTTCACTGCCTGGTCTATAAACTATATCGTATTTGAAGCAAGACAGTTCTAATCGCCAACGTTGGATCTTCTCATTTTTTATTTTACTGTTATGATTTTGATTGAACATGAAGGCTATCGATTGTTGGTCTGTTATAAGAAGAAAATATCTACCAATTAGGTAGTGTCTCCATTTCTTTAGGCTGTCTACTATTGCGCAAGCCTCTTTTTCGATTGAAGATTGTTTGCATTCTGAGTTATTCAATGTCCTGGAGAAAAAGGCAACCGGTCTTCCATGTTGAGTCAGCGTAGCTCCTAGTGCGAATTCCGAAGCGTCTGTTTCGACTGTAAACATTTCATTGTCGTTAATGGCTACTAGAGCGGCTGCTTTGATATCTTGTTTGAGTTCTTCAAAACACTTGAGCTCATCAGGTTGCAACGGGAAAGAAGTCACGCATGTAAGTGGCTTTATTTTTTCGGAGAAACGCGCAATCCATTTAGCGTAGTGAGCAAGCATCCCTAGAACTCGTTTTAGTTCACTAGTCTTAGTTGGAGCGGGAAGCTCTAGAAGAGGTTTTAGTCTTTCCGTGTCAGGAGTGATCGTATTATTTTCAATAGTATATCCAAGTAAGTTGATTTTAGTCGTATTGAAAATACTCTTCTGTTCGTTTAGAGTTAAATGATATTTATTAGCGGCTTCCATAAAGCGTTTTAGATTGTGGTCATGATCCCTTTGATCTTTGCCGCAGACGGTTACATCGTCTAAGTAGGCGAACGTTCCTTTTAGTTTCTCTTCTGTTATGATGAAGTCCAGGGTTCGTTGAAAAGCTGCAACGCCATTAGTCACGCCAAATGGAATGCGTGTAAACTGGTACAATTTACCGCATGCTTCGAAAGCTGTATAAATCTTTTCATTTTCTAAGATGGGTACTTGATGATATGCGCTCTTTAAGTCGATTTGACTGAATACTTTAAACTTTGATACGTTGTTCACGACTGATTCTATGTTTGGCAAGGGGAAGGCATCCAGATCGGTGAATTTATTTATAGTCATGGAGTAATCAATGACAAGTCGTTTTCGATGAAGCCCTCCGCCCGCTACGAGGACTTGGGCTCTCCATGGAGAAATACTTGTTTCAATGACTCCGTCTTCAAGTAATTTAGACACTTCCTTTTTTATGAAGTCCTCATCTTCTTTACTGTAGCGTCGGCTTCTCACGGCGATCGGTCGAATGTTCGGCGACAGATTTGTAAATACGGAGGCTGGCGGCACCGAGGCTCGTAACACGTTGCATATCTCTAAAGGTTCGCCAGGCCCACCAAGATTGAAATGAATGCTCGAGTGATGTTTGAGTAAGTCATGGCCGACGATGACGTCAGCACAGAGGTTGTCGACAACTAGGAGAGGTGTGTGTTTGTAAATATGCTTATTCATCGTAATAGTAGCAAAACAGACACCTTCGACAAAGGAAACTTGATTGAGAGAAGCGAGATTGACTGTCTGCTTGCAGGGCTTTTTGCGTAGTTTCATTATACGAGCAACTTTACTGTTAATAAAGCTGACGGAACTGCCTGTATCGACGAGAGCATCAGCCTTGTATTCGTTGATCGTGATTGGAATTGTCGCACTCCTAAGGCTCGAAGGAGAGGCAGCAGAAATAGCTCCACTGTAGAACTGGTTGTTGTCTGGGGTTGAAGGATCTTCAACTGTCGTGGAGTTCAAGTTAATATTGCCCGATCTACAGACGTTTGCGAAGTGTCCTTTCTTTAAGCACTTTTTGCAGGTGGTATTGCTGGCTGGACATCTGAACCTTGGATGAAGACTCCCGCCGCAAAAGAAGCAGGGTTTAGCCGGAAGTGGCGTGGTCGGAGCGGTTTGAAAAGTTCGTGAAGATGGAGCTGCCGCTAGATTTTCAGATTCGTTGTCCCGTGAACTACGTTGCGACATGGCGGAAAGTTGTGGAGAGCTGATGCCAATAGCAACTGCATCTTTCTCTGCCGTTTCCAGAGCTACGGCTTGATTAATTGCTTCGGAGAGAGTGAGTTTGGAGTTTTCTAGTAACCGCTCGCGAATCCTTCGCGATAGTAAGCCGGATATGAGAGCACTACGAATTGCTTGGTCTTCATGCTCTTGGGCTAGGACGTCTTCGAATTTGCAATCTTTCGCGGAAAGTCGGAGAGCTCTAACATAATCAGAGATCGTTTCGTCGGCTCGTTGCTTGCGGTTGAAGAGAATGTGTCTAGCTAGAATAGTATTTTTCGGTTTGACATAGATGTCTTCTAGAACATTCATCGAATCTGTGTAAGTGGAGCATGTTCTTATATGCTTGTAAATCGATGCCGATAAGTGGTTAACTAGCAGCTTACGCTTAAGGGAGTCTGGTACATCTTCGGTAGTCTCATCTGCTAAGAAGCTTTCGAATGTCGATTTCCAGTGTAGCCATTTTACATCGGCGTCCGCGACATCAGGCTCGATGTCAAACTTATCTGGTCGTAGATATCTTGAGAGCGAAGACTTGCCTAGTTTTTCGTCAGGCATTTTTAGTTAAATAAATTGTAGCATAATAAACGAGAAACCAAGAGAAATATTGGTTTTATTTAACTAAAAGAATTCCACTAGACAAATATGTTTGATTAATATTGAGTAATAACAAAGTATGACAGTCAATGAGTTGACACGTTTCGTTTTCACAACACTATGGAGATCGTATACATCACGGAGGTCGAATATCACCTCAACAACTGAGCACATTGTGGCCAAATCTATAATTACCACTTTCTGATTTGCCTATATTTCATCAAAAATCGTAGTAGCTTAAATCATAAAAGCACGACTACATTGCGAAAGTTTTCCACAAAACTAGAGGTAGGTAAGGTTCGAATAAATTATCAATTTTTATCTTACTCTTGATATCGCTTAACGCCATCAGCTTTTCACCCCTCGATATACATGTGTTTATGTTTGTAC
Organism: Coenonympha arcania; assembly: GCA_036785405.1. Taxonomy (NCBI): domain Eukaryota; kingdom Metazoa; phylum Arthropoda; class Insecta; order Lepidoptera; family Nymphalidae; genus Coenonympha; species Coenonympha arcania. Next base: position 20,175,237 of record CM072057.1, on the reverse strand, counting down.
GCCACAGTTACTGAACCAATTTTTCTGAATATATTTTGTTAGTTAAAAAATCTAGAGATTCCAGGGGATTTGTGTAAAATCCAAATTCAATTCAATCGCGAAAGCTAATTCTGATATATTTGGATAGAGCCTGACGAATACCATCAATTCCAGTATATTTCGAATTCCCCTCTTTACGTAACTTAGTTCGTTTAACTCGGGAAGTTATTTGAACTCTATCTCTAAGTTTCTTTGTACGAAATGCGCACTTGCCTCCAACAACGTTTTGAGAAGAAAAGATTAAATTACAACAAAATATGGTAATATGGGTCATTTTTTGACTAAAGGATGATGAATGTATGAAATCCCGTTCCAAGCTGAATCAAGTCAAAACATTATTTTTATCGATTGCGGTTGCAGATTCCAAAGATATAGGCAAATAAACAGATTGTACTTCTTGATAAAATCTGTCTTCACAGCAAATATGCATTGGAGAGAAAGAAACTTTTTTTTCGGATATGAAAACGAGTTCCTATTGCCAATGGTTCTTAAAAAACACTAGAATGACATTTTTTTAGTTCATGAGAAAACATGACCACCTTTGGTCATTCTTGTTTTTCCTATAAATTTCAACGAAAATATAACATGCTTACATACATATCTAGGTATATAACATGCTAGCATAAAATATAGCATATCTAGGTATATTTCTCGCCGGTTGATATAATTCTTATTCTACTTATTGATACAATGTGGTATTCGTCAAAAGCTATCAGCGCGGGGGTGTTGTGGCGTCACACTATAATTATTAAACCTCATATTAAACTATCGTTGACGTCCCGCGGCGCCCGGCGGGTGACAGTGACAGTGACAGTGACGGGCGGAAGTTTGCGTTATTTATGCGGTGTGATGAATACTCATGTTATGCTAATACTGACATGTTCTCGTATATTTCAGTTTCTTGATCGGATTCGTATTATTAAGCTGAAATCAGGTTAATATTTTACCTACCATTTAAGCGGTTTGAGATTCCAATCCCAGGCATAATTTGATTTTCTGCGACAACTTTAATGAAAAGCATCATCAACTTAGCAACGACGGTGATAAAAAAAACCGGCCAAGTGCGAGTCGGACTCGCGCACCGAGGGTTCCGTACTCAAAAAGTACTGAAGCAAAACAATCAGGAAAAAACCAATATGTTTATTTGACGACGAGTACTTAGAAGAACTTGCGTTTTAATTACCTTTGTTAATGAACCGCAAAACTAACTTTGTTTGTAGAGGTTTATTGTTAATATCAAAAAAACTATGCTAGTTAGAGCATTGGCTATAGTTTTCCTGTAAAATATACGTAAATTCCTATTGACCATAATTATTTGAGATTTTTCGATTGGTAAACTCCGGAGATAAGGGGGGGAACGGTATTTTTTTAGACATTTTCCCCGATAAATCAAAAACTATCATGACTAAAAATAATTAAAAATCGGTTTTAGAATGTACAAAGTAAACCCTTTCATATGATACCCCACACAGTACAGTTATCTCACTTTTAAATTTCAACCCTCCGATTTTCCCCCCTTTTTAAATAAGAACAAAAATAATTTCCATTTTTTTTAATCCAGTGTCATTGGGCCACTAATATACACAACTATTCCAAATTTCATATCGATAGCTCCGGTAGTTACTGAAATAATCGAGTGTGACGGACAGACAGACGGACAGACAGACAGACGGAGAAAGTCGCACCATAAGGGTTCCATTTTACCATTTTGGTACGGAACCCTAAAAACGGCGGTAGAGTTTTGACTTTTCTCATGACAATATGCATAGTATACAAACTCTTATGAGCTTGTAAACTATAGATGTAAGTGAACATAAAGATTTTCATCTTCATTTTCATATTTTCAACAAATTTTAGATAGACCTTATTATGAAGCTTGTTTTAAAAATGCGTAAATATTTTTGACGTAAAACCTATCTGATGCAAAAACAGAAACGTTTTATCGACAGGGTTTTTATATTTATCGCCACTTCTTCCATTCCATTTGGCGCGTAAAAATTAAGTTGTTGATAAAATAAATCCTCATAAAACATAAAATATTATCGCAAATTGCTGAGCTTCTGATATTCGTCTAGTTTTTGTGATAAATACGCGTATTATCGCGATTGTCTTGTTTAAAGAATAACGAACCAACACAGAATATTATTTTAATAACTTTACGTTATTATATTTATTGCATTGTGACTGTGAAATGGCAAATGTAGAAATGAGAACTGAGAATATTAAGTTACTAAAAAATTGCAGTCGAAATTTTATAATCTTGGAATAGGTACAAATTCACGATCGCTCAACACTCAGTGTATTGTTCTAACTAAACCCCTTCGCCAGAGCTCGTAAGCGTAGGCGTAGCGTAAGCCTACCGTTACAACGCTACGTAAACAATATGACAATTACGCCTCCTATGATTCGCAGCAACAGCAACATTTGAAAATGTTCGCGCTCGTACTGCTCTCGTCGTACGCGAGGATTACGCTATACGCTTACGCTTACGAGGCGAGTGCGAAGGGGGTTAGTTCTAGGCAGAGCTGTGACGCCCTCTAGTAGGAATGATTTTAATTCGCAAGGCCATCGGAATTATCACACTTTGCCCATCTACATCTTACGTTATCAATGCATAGTTCGTACAGGATCATGATTGGTATATTATGTGAGCATCAAAGGGCGGCTCCCGCACTCAGCAAGCCCTCTTCGTGATAAGCTTCGTGTCTTTTGTTCTTTTATCCGGTGTATGAAGGCTGAGGCGTTGTCAACAGGGATCATCGTACTCTTAACAGAAAATAAGAGGCGCTTTGTTTCCTGCCTCATGCCTGCTCACGACTTTGTTCACGTGGTTATTGTCGACCTCCCTAGCGCAGTGACCTTGTTTACGCTTCCCCTGACCTGCGGCGAGGTATCTTGTATATGAGTTACACAAACACGTGTTTAGGTTTCCCTAATAAACAAGGAACGCTATCAGTTTCGTCTGTTCGTCCGTATATGGTTTATCTCAGAGATTATTACTAGAAATCTGTAATTAGGTACTAAGTAGTAAAATAACACATATTATAAACTTTAAAACTTTAGAATGCATATCTAATTATTTATCTATGGATGTGGCAACTACGGAACCACTGTGCGTGTCCCAACTCCCAACACACACTAAATATATAATAGATATATTTCAATCCACGACGGACATGTCCCACTCTGTCAAACTCCGTACGAATCGAAAGAAACATAAATGATTTTGACCGAGTGGGGCGCGACGTCGTGAATTGAAATATCTATAATACATTCAGCTAATCCATTTGATAACCAAATCATGGGAGTACACAAACAATAACTAGTTGGTCATCTTCTGCACTCTGCCATTTTGGGTGTAAAGTGACTTAATTAGCCCTCAGACTACATTAATACCATGCATTGTTATCCGAACTAGCTACAGGATACTTATGCAAAAATTCATTCAATCGATAAAAATTCAGTTACCAGTTTTGATCCGAGCTGTCATACGCACATGTACGCACATTGCAACTTATAACGAAGTCGGTTAAAAAGGCCAATTCAGTAAAAAATGTACAATTTATACAGTTTTAGCCTGCGATCAATTACTTTTGCTCGCATGAACGATGGTGTGAGCTGCGAGGGACCATCCATCACTATCCTAGCTCTTCGCACGCCGCGGGCGCCGCGGGTGACAAATTAATATTTAGACGTCGACTCAAAATAAAGCTAAAGTATCAGATTGAAGATGATATATTTTTAAAGCTTTGTATATATTTTATACTTGCAAGTCGGACCCGCTCACTGAGGGTTCCGTTCCTACTATCAAGACCAATTCCAATCAAAGCATCTTTACCAAACACCAAATTCACCCCAACTTAATTATGAGTGGATACAGAATGCGCAGAGTTTTTATTAATTATCTAATGTGCGGCGCATCTCGCCCACAAACTCACAGTTTCGGTGGTAACATCAATACGATGTACTCAATATCGTTGTATCAGTGGTGCTACACTCGCCACGGCTCGCGTTAACAGACCTATCAATTTTATAATATCGTCTCGGTCGGCGCAGTTATTGCTGCGAATATACATATAAGCCATCAATATTGAGATAATAAACATCGCGGCTCCACGAAAATGTCCGTCGTAAATAAACTGTTAAACTATTATTCTTACATTCATTTTATGCTTATGCTATAGTTGTTTGAACACCTCTCCATAACAACAATTAAGTGCCTACATAACATTTTAGCCGAATTAAATTGAAGCAATCTCATCTTATTCTCTGTCCAAGACGTTATTGATATATTTGTCTCATTTGTCAAAAATAAAACAAACGAATGGACAGAGTATAAGCGAAAATGCAGATGTTATACTTACTATGGAAGGTGTAACCTATGATGGTTTCTCACCTATTACATAGCGCCATAATACGCTAAATCCCTTCGTGGTGCGTCTAGGGTGGTAACTAGCCGCGGCCGAAGTCTCCTATGAAACCAGACCTGAACCAATGTAGAAAGTATAAAATTTTAAAGTTACCCGTGACTTGATTCAAACCGGTAACGCACTTGAGTCTGAGAGCGCGCTTGGGATCCCCTCTTCCTTGACGAATGACGAAGGTGGCTGACTTTGACAGCCTGAGGTTGAGTCCAGTTTTCATCAAAGCGGATAGGAGAGGAGTTGTGCTAACGTGCACCGCTGTCTGTAGCGGAAATGAGGCGAGGGGAGAAGGCAGCAGGGAACAAAGAGCGAGCGTTAGCGGCGTCCGCGCTACGCCATAGTATTTTGAATGTTTTTTATGAATTTATGGCAGCGCAAAATTATATGAGAATAGTCAAATGTCAGCTGATGTCCGCAGTCACAAGTGCGATATGCGAGCAGTTTTACGACGAGTGCATAAAACATTTACGATATTCTGTCAAGTTAATGTGCATGGCAACGTGACGGGCGGCGTGATGAGCAGGCGTCTGTCTGCGTACTGCGGCACCGTAGAACCCACCACCGATATTATCCTGAAGATACGGTCATCTGCACCTCTAGTCATATGACTTTTGTGATACGCTAAAAAGAAAGAAATTGGATAAAACTCAAAATTCTATGAAAATGATCGCTAAATTGACCACGTTTTTACTTTGGACATTTCTGTACATTTTGTGAACTTCGCTGGAAAGCGATGCAATAGCAATCTGAAAAAATGCATGAATGAACGCCAAACGTTTTACGTAACCTTTTTTCATACAAGCCAATAGTAGCGCTATTTGTCAAAATTCCAACCAACTACCGGCTACGGCTAGGGTTACGGCTACTGTTGATCGAACAACACGGTAGCTTTACATCAGATTCATCATACAAACATACTATATACATTAGTAATATTGTGCATTACGTATGCCGTGATATAACTGTAACAGCTGACAACGCGGCAGAAGCGACTTCTGGTCGATATATTTATTTTATTTCAACGTCGGAGATAAAAGCCTCGACTAAAATAACAGCGATTTATGATATCTCAGGCGAGGCGTGTCAATCTATAAAAATGTTGGGCTTTACGAGCTCCTCGCACCGCGTTACACGTCATATTATATTAGATGTAACATGCGTAAGCTCACTTTGCGATGTCAACTTGCTTTACTATTGTGTTGTTCAATAAAATATGCCATCAATGATCAATCTTGAGTTAAGATGAAGGGTTTACATGTGTCTCTAAAGACTTTCTGTGAACAGGGAACCTACCACCAACGCTTAAAGTAATATTATTGTAATATTGTTTTGACATTTTCATACAATATCAGTATAAAAATTTTAAAACAATATTAACAATAATATTACTTTAAGCGTTGGTGGTAGGCCTCCAGAGCAACAATTGCTTCGTGTTAAACATGATATCCGGTGGATATAATAATAGTTTGTTTAATAAACTGGTCATCTCAAAGTTTCAAGAGGCCAAAAATTGGCCAATGGCCATGTGTCGTTGGCTGAACCTGTGATTAGCTCTAGGAGGCACTCTTTGGAGAATATTATGAATAGCAATTCTCAACCATGATGGTTTCCTCTGTTTCCCGTGTTTGGGCCCCGAACCGACCGTCCTTTCATAAATGGACAAACAGATCTCACAATGTAGAAACACATTGGTATGCGTAAGTAATTATTTTGCATTACTATTTATTATTAAGAGCATCGTAGAGTAGTGTAGCGCGTAGTACTCGTAGCATGCAGCGTAGCCAACCGTGACGTCATTTGTGCCGATACGAAGTTGTTGCAACGCGCCGCTGCACCGCTACACGCCGCTACGGGAGGTAGCATTGCATTTGAGGACAGTATTTTATACCAAGCTATTATTACTGACCTACTCTTGCTTTGCCTGGTCATTCCATGGAAATAAAAACCTTTTCCTTTTCTCTTGTCTACATCAAAAGAAGACCATCTGTGCAAATTAATATGAAGATAATATGAGTAAAATATAAACAATATTTTAGCTTCATTATTCTTCAAAACCCCCAAAATAATGTCTTGTCAGTTACACACACACACAAATACAAAAGTTTCAGCTCGTAAAAGTTGTTAGATTTTATTTTATACCGCACGAAACGTTGTGATATTATTCTTTCCATTATATTTTTGACGCAAAAATAACCGTCAGCTGGTGAGATTGCAGCCAAGTACTAACTTGTTGTATGCAAAAAAATTGGTTGTCTGTAAAATCGTTTTACGGATGATAGATTTACGTGATAACGTCATATTTGGCCTCTCTATCGTTTGTTTTATCGTGCCTCTCTATCGCTTGTTGCGCGCTCTCGCTTGCACGCACAGGCTCAGGTGGAACGTTACGCGGAACGTTACTATTTTTCATGTGCGTTGCTGGTGTTCAAAAATTTATTAAACTTTATCACGTCAAAATGCGCCGTCTCTCACACTATAAGTTCTGCCCGCGACCGCGCCTGGCTACAGTGCGTATTCAATTACCCGCGGTCGAGCGTAATCGCTCGTATAGTATAGAGTATCGGTGAAGCTGTAACGTTTAATAGAGATGAGTATTTTTCTCGTACAAGGTGTTAAGCGCACGTGCGACATGCCACTTCAAATACATTTAACTCTTCCACTTCTTCAACTTCTTCGTCTTCCCGATCTTCACCTGGACATGAGTTTATTACTTAGGTCTCAGGATTATAAAATAAAAACAAGTTTCAAAGATTGTTATTATTTTTGAAGTTTACTCTTAAAGGTTCTTCCTATATAGCACCGATGGACAAAATTAGATGTGAAATACTTAGTGTGGTATTTTTGTAGTTTCAATACGCATATACCTAAACCCAGTCTGCTTTGTCAACAGATAACGGTTGAACGCGCATGCGCTGCGCGGCGACACGGCAGCATCGCCTGAAGTAAGTTCAGCATCGTATAATAATATTACGGTACAAATAGTTATTAGCCTAAGTTATGGGTCTTTCCTGCACCTCCCTGGCTCGAGGTAGGCAGAGGTCTAGTCTCTAGACTACATAAGACTCTGAGCTGTGCTGTGACTTATTGGCTTTCAAAACTTGGCGCAGCGAATATAACTTAGTAGCATTCATTTAGTGTCGAAAATCGAAAGGAAGGGATTCTTACCATAGGTACCTAGCTGACCCCTCATATTATTTCCTTCTTCCACAGCATCCATTTGATTCATTCCATTCGAATTCATTCGTTCACAATTCGTTCGTCTGCTCGCTGACAGCAGGCACGTCGCATTGCAACAGAGTCTGGCAGCCGATCATCGCACAGCAAATAACAAGCGTGATTGGACGCGTATCGGCGTGATTGGATTTTGTTGATACAATTTTTAAAATAAACGAAATATCGTTCACCTGGCGAATTACGCGCGGAGCCATTTTTCCGGTTCATCGACGAAAACATCTCGATTTTCTTTGATCTCCAATGTTTCGAGGCATGAGATAAAACATGTTAGAGCAATCTTACACGAAAGTGATAGGCTTATTAGATTATATTACTTTACTCTGTAACAATCGCTGGTCTGTTAAGCCGCGCACAGACGACACGACAAGTTCCTATTTATATTGTTATATTGAATTACATAATGCGTAGAGCTTAATCAAAAGGTAGAGCTGAAATTGAGCTGAGTCTACAAGTAAAGGATAGATTTAAACCTCGTTCCTACTCACTCAAGTTCTCATAAGAGTGCTCATTGTCTCTAAGGACGTCTTTCGACGCAGACTATTCTCGCTCATCTACACTAATATTATAAAGAGGAAAGATTTGTATTTTTGTATGTAACGAATAAACTCAAAAAGTACTGGACCGATTTTAATAATTCTTTTTTCATTAGAAAGCTACATTATCACTGAGTAACATAGGCTATATTTAGTACTAGATTACTATAGAAATCTTTAGAAATTCCTATTAAAACCAACCGAAGGTGTAAAAAAATTAGCCATAAAATGTCTTTCATCGCATACGCTGCGAAGAGTATTAATGATAGGACAAAAAAATGTTCGACAATATTATAGAATATATCAATATCTACAAAAAACTTCGCGAGACCATATGTCTAACTATTATAGTAACGTCACTATAACTACTTTTTTACATTTAACAAATTGATAGAAATGCCGATCAAAAACAGACCGTGTTATCCATACCATTTATAAATTTTTATCCAAATAAATAATTCAACATTCAAGACTGTCTCAATACCTGATGATTACTTTTTGAATTATTGAAATCGGACATTCCATTCAAAAGATATCATGAAATTAAAATGAAAAAAATGCGGCGGCCGCCACGCAGCGCATCGAGTAACTCTAACTCTTCGTGAGAGGGGCAGTGCGGGAGAAGGGGGTTGCGTGTTTGCGATTTCCTAGCCCTATTTTCAGCAAGTTGCTGAGAGGCGAGAGCGCTCAGCACTTGACTGTCGTTCGTATAACTGCGATGATCTCGCATTTTGCTCTGCAAGACGAAGTGAACGATCAGTGCTACATTCTCTTGCCCGTGTTTGCGAGTTCCTAGCCCTATTTTCAGCAAGTCGCTGAGAGCGCTCAGCACTTGACTGTCGTTCGTATAGCTGCGACGATCTTGCATTTTGTTCTGCAAGACGAACTGAACGTTCGACGCTAGATTCTCTGGCTCGCGATTGGGACGCGTACACTCTCATACTTTCCAGACGATTTGCATTTTCAGAAGAAGACTTTTGATAATCTCGCTCGGGAACTATTCTTAGATAGCTGCGACCTTCTTCTTCTAGGCATATTGCTATGAAGGATATTTATTTAAAATCAGAGAAATTAAGAATAAACTAATAACTAAGAATAAACTAATAAAAAAAGAAATTATTCAAGTTCAAAGAGATAGTTCTGAAAAGAACTTTGACAAATATTATTAAAAAGTGTGATTCCTAATACTAAAACTAAGTAGCTCTGAAAAGAAATTTTTAAGTGAAGCATAAAAATGTGTTATATATTGAATATTTCGAGAGAGAAAAATCCATCGTTCTCACGGGATTCGCGAAAAACCGAAATTCACGCGGGCGGAGCCGCGGGCAACAGCTAGTGCTAGATATGCTGAACCATCTATTTAATGGTCGAACTTACGCTATTCCTTTTGACGTTCACCTAACCCTAAAAAAGAGAAGTCGTTTTACAAAGATGTTTGCGCTAGTAAATGCTTGAACAGGTAGGCCCTAATATTATAATATTTTACGGGTACATACCACGATTAAATATGATGGTTTTTGCCGATATTTCGGCCTATGTAACTAGGCCGAAATATCGGCAAAAAACATCATATTTAAATAAAATCGTGGTATGTACCCGTAAAATATTATAATATTATTGACATCATAATATTATAATATTTTACGGGTACATAGAGGGAAGTTTAAAATCATTAACAGGTAGTCCCTGTTCAAAACTAATATCGATAAACGACGTTTAATGTATATAATATGTAAGTACCTTGGAGTTTAAATTAATAGCGGTTGTGCAGATGCCCTGAATTGCAATCTTCTATTCTATATTTTGTAAGGCCTCACCTTCACCGCGGATAAATTCCACTATCTGTGCAGCGCCTAAATACAATTGGTTCTGGTAAAGTAAAATATTTACGTAGTTTCGTAGCTCGGTTAATTGATTTCCCGTCGCTTCTTGGCACAAGGCTGAAAAATCAATCTCAACCGGCATTTACTAGATTATTAGCTTACTGCTAAGGTCAACTTTACTCGAATCGGATGACTAAAAATCTTACTAAAAATTAAAAGTCAACAAACTTCGGCATTTACGTCTCGAGTGTTTTATGAGCTCGGTATAGCCTCATAAATATTAAGTTAAAATTATTACGTCGAAAAATTTAATTAAGCGTGAATTGTAGGTATCCTTTAATGAGTGATAATATAATATATCACCTCATTTACTAAATGACTCAAATAATAAGATAGAAGCGAATGTTTTCGGTAAAATGAGGAAGCTATATTGTTTGACGTCATTGATTTAGTAGTTTTTTTTTGCTTTAGGAACGTAATTAAAAGAACGTACACTCCTACAAATTTACGCCTTTATAATAGTACATTTCAATGTAAGTGTGGAAAGTTTGTCATGTCCTTGTTGACCCAAGCCGAAGCCGCGGGTCATCTAGAGGGACGAGTAGAAATGACAATTCCGCACGTTGAACGAAATTTTTTTAATACATTTGTGAAAAAAAATGAATGACTCGAGAAAAAATGCTCGCATAAGTGAACATAATACCTACCTATTAGTAAGTATATAAGGTTGCAATAACAAGTAAATAACTATGAGTTGTATAGAGAAGAAAAATGAATAAGCTCGTTAATTTACATCGCGTTGTTTTTTGTTGTCAGATATAATTAAGCTTGTGGCAGCCCACTGTCTGTAGGTATCCAGTAAATTAATTAGCGCAGTGAAACAGATTAGCTAATGGTGTAACGCGAAGGAAGACAGTCCCCGTCTGCAGACAATGAGCCACTTTGTTCAACAAACATGATTACGGACACTCGCAGATTAGCTCATTTGCATACCCGTTAGTCGCTACCTGTGCCAGGGTCGCAGGTGCCAGGTCGCAGGTGCCAGGTCACAGGTGCCAGGTCGCAGGTGCCAGGTCGCAGGTGCCAGGTCACAGGTGCCAGGTCACAGGTGCCAGGTCACAGGTGCCAGGCGCCAGGAAAAGCCAGGAAGGTTCGGCAGCCGGCAGGGCAGCGGCGGTATTGCGGTTTTTAAAGGACAAAACATATCTGCCGCAAAACGCCGCATATTGAAAATACGGACAAGAAGCTTCTAGATTACTTTTAATTTCGTAAAAAAAATTATAGCTGTAGGAAACTTGGTACGTAATTTTTCTTTGAATAGGCATTTAAAGTCGGTCTTTTTAAATGATTTATAAATTTTGATAAATTGTATAGACTAGCAAATGAGAAAAGAAACCGAGCGTTAACAAAACGTGAATTTTTGATGATTTTTCAATTCCTGAGAACGATGCTGACGTGCACTATAAAATTACCATGCTAAACGTATCCGTTTAATATTAGATATAATGTATCAAACCTATTGGCATAAGAGTTAGTAGTTTTAAGCCCGGTTGCTTAAACTTTAACACAAACGGTATCGTTAAATATGTCTTTCGACGTAAGGGTCAGACCGCCATATTTAACGATAACATTTCTGTCAAAGTTAGTTAATGCAACTAAGCCTAAAGGGCGTGTTTCGACCTCTGTGGCGCGGTGGCGCGCACTCGGATTCGAGTTGGAGGTAGCGAGTTTGATTTCTGATTGGCTCATGTCTGGTCTATTCTAGCTTCATGGATGGCCAAGCGATTTAGCGTTCGGGTGCGATGCTGCATAGAAACCGTTAGAGGTGCGTTTACTTACCCCTTCCAAGTTAGCACGATAACATCACTTACCAGCAGGTCAGATATGAAATAACAGTCAAGTAATAACTTGTAAGTAGAGTGTTCGTTAACTTACCAAAGAAAATGTCAAATAGAAGGTTTTTGATTGTCAAAATTCATTTAGGAACGCCGTTGAATAACTGTACCTTCACCTTGACTTTACGACCCGATGCCTAAGACTTTAAGTAGTAAGGACAGTGTTGTCTAGCGGCGTCCTGATTGGTCACAATTGGCGTCGCTGATCAATGATCACTCGTCGACACAACGAGGCGATATTATAACGCCCTTCAACTAATATTGAACGCTATTACTTCGGCCGCCAATCGCTCATTAAGGAGCTGTAGTAGAGTAGAAAAAAATGCGTGTTATTGAGCGTTTAAATACATTTTGGGTACCGTCAAATTGATTCACTGCTTGGGTATAGTAAACGGTAATTAAGTTGACCCAAAATGCCGGCTGTTTGTGTAGTCAGTTGACACCCGAAAATGTGTTCCCTGCTCGGACTTAACTAATTATATGCCGCCTACTACACGTTGTTTTAAACACAATTTATGTTATAAACAACGTGTATTTTATTTAATGTTCAAGTATACCACAAGTTCAAGTATAACTCGGTACATAAATTCCTTCTTTACATTATCATGATTTTTAACAGGCGACTCTAGCAGCGGCTGTTAGTGACATAATCAAAGATGTACGCCGACCGTAGCTCTGAAGTTACGTTATAAAATTACAAAGTTACTGCTTAACAATGGGTACAAGGGAAATGAAATATTCTCCGGCGTCGACGACGACCGGCAGTAAACAGCCGGCAGGTGTCCAATCAGTTACCGCTACACAAACAGACCCTCCGAACACAAACTTTGAACTGTCGTCCGGACTCCGGGGGCCAGGGCACGATGAGCACTCACAGGCTTATTGTCACCAGAATGTAAGATAATGGTACAACAGATTCTGTTGTGAAAAATCTCTAAACTAACCCAGTTTGACGCGTCAAAAAATAGTGCAATCCTTTTCCTTGAGGATCATTTTGAAAGGGATACCGCTATTTTTTAATTAGTTTAGTTTAGAGATTTGGTACAACAGAATCGGTTCCATTTCTTACCTTAATAAATTGACGATCCCGCAAACTACAAAGAGCTGTTACTGTCTCAAAGCCTTATTTATTGTCCCACAACTGAGCATGGGCCTCGTCTCATAATAAGAGGGATTGGCCTTCGCCCCTCATGATGGCCAAGTGAGGTAAGTTCGGTATGAATTCACACACATGCTAGATCTTGAAGGTTAACTTGCTGCATCAAACGTAGTATGAAAACGAAATATAAATGATTTCCATTCGCACGATATGAAAGGCGTCTTTCGGGATTTCAGTCTCAATATAGAAAACATCGTAGCGGGACTTACGACGTTGTTCGAAGAATGAGTAAGACGCATAAACACGCAAGTCAGATGATAATGTAGGCCGTAAAGTGCGGCATAATGTATCAGTTTCACATCAATCGCCCGTATCATATCGGTACGCAATAAAGCGTTATTTATGTTCCCGGAACAAATCGAATGTGTCGGTTAAAAACATCTCTTTTAAAAGCTGCTCGATCGGGCCGCAGGTGGAGGGCCATTCCGATCAAGGGCAAAGGAAGGAAATCTGGAAAAAGGTTTGCTGAATAAGGAATGGTTGGTGGACATAATAATATAACTGTAGGTACCCCTCGCTTGAACTGGACCTTAGTTACACAGGCCTACCTTTTGATATTGACTCAAGCTCTATCCAAATTCGTATGTAGATATTATGTATTAAATAAATCAGTACTCCCTCAGGACAAACAACGAGTTCATTACGACGGCCTACGGACTACGGTGTTTATTAGGGGTCCCCAGAGAGGGGTCGAATGAACGGATGTATTTTTTAATAGCATATTAATCTTTAATCTGTTTTTTCAACTGAATCAACCTCAACTGAGAAGAACAAACAACAAAATTAAAGAAGTTAATAACTCAAAACTACGGCGTGCCGACTTTGTGCACAGCCCACCCCTGGGCAGGGGTGTTCTCTCAAAATGGGAAAGGTTTATCCTGCATAAACCACATGGGTCAAATGTAAATTGGCAGGCTATACTTACACACCGTTTTGTGGAACACGCAAGCGACAAGCGTGTGCTTGATATTTAGTCACCACAAATCATACATAACTCTGAGATACACGCTTGGTATTCGAATCCCGAACTCACAATTGCGAGGCTTACGTGTGAACAACTGTGCTACTATTGCTTTCTTTGGGCGAAACTTCTCTGCTGCGCTTGTATCTGACACTTTTACTTTTCGTATCAGTAAGTTACACGGTCGCACGTCGCTGCACCCGTGCGGGGTAAAGCAGGGTAAAGTAGAGGGTAAAGGGTAATGGGCCGCGACAGCAATAACTTACATTTTCCAGACATTACCCGTTTACCCGCTACTGTCCGGCGCCCGACGCGGTGCTTCTTCAACTTGTTCGCGCTAACTTTTGCAATAACGCCATTACCGCGGTCGAGGACGCGGCGTTTAGTTTGTGGTCGAAACTAACTGTTAAATTTTAACTTTACACGTGCTGTTGATATACTCGTAGCTAAGTGAACACACTGTTCTGCAAAGTGCAAACATCGTTTAATTTGAAACAAATAGTGAGTTGGAGCAGATCTGACTTTGTAGGTGTTACAGGAAATGTATGAAATCAAGAATTCTAGTCAATTCCTAGGCTATATATTGAATTCCTAAAATCGATCGGAAATATTTTATTTCCTAGGCATTCTATACAATTTTTAAATGGCAATAGGTAACGTATAAAATACGAGACCAGTAATTTATATAAAACACACAAACACAATGCCTTCTGTAGAGCATCGTTGAGACCAATAATTTTTTTTCCTCCTTTTTAATTCTATTCCTTGACAATCTGTCGTTGGGCATTGGGCCCTACGGTTGTTGGTAGCGGTCTATTCTTGTCTAGAAAAAGGTATCCGTCTCTTGACTGAGCTTCCTTTGGACTGTAAATAGTAGTATTGCAAATACTTCTTCTCTGTATAGTGCGTACGGTTCGTAGGATTTTAAAAATATATAAGCTGATGTAGCGGAGCGTAGCAATATCATTTTGTGGTTCATTGGCTTCAGTTATTGAAAGATCAAATAATACGAAAAGGTCTATCTAAATTATTACTGAAGGTCTAAAAGATCCCATTAGGGTCTCGTTTTTTTTGGGAAACAAAACCCTGAAACAAACATTGTTCACTTTTAAGTTTCTCATTACACTCTCCATAGAGTGTGTAGCACGTAGAGACCACAATTTAGTGGCTAAAGGTGGGTGGGTATAATCTTTCCGGAACCAATATGAGGTGAATGGGAAATCTTGAGCAAAGTTTTTATTAAAAACATAAACGTCAAGGTCGCAAAACTCAACGCCTATGAAATAAAAAAAATAACAAAAAAAATCCCATTTAAAACACATGATAATTCTATTTCTTTTTTAAAAAAAGGGAACCGCCTTCAAAAAACCAACCCACTGAAAAGCAAAAAAATAATTTTCTAATAAATCTGGGTATACTTACCTACCTACTTAGTTTTTGAAGTCGGTGCCATTAGCCATACTCAAAATGAATTGCGAATTTTGATTTGAACAAACACTTTCCCGAAAACCGCATCAAAATCGGTTCAGCCAAACGCGAAATAATCGCGGACAAACATACATACATACATACATACATACAAACATACGGGTCGAATACAGAACCTCCTTTTTTTTGAAGTCGGTTAAAAACTAAATAAAATTTTGAATTTCGCGATCTGCTTTGGCCGAAACCCTTGAACATTGATTCTTCGGGAAAACATTTGAGTACTTTCTACTTATAAGACGGTGGAGCGGGCTTGTCGTAATGAAACGATGTCGACAAATCTTTCCTACGATATTATAAAACGAAATTTATTTTCGTCAGAGACGACGCGTCGCCAAATCTATACTTATAATAAATCTGTAACAGGTCAAATTCTGTACATTAGAGATATTTTGAAAATTTTTTTTCGAGGGCACTCTAAAATCGGTTCTGAACCCAAAACTGTATTTTTTTTCATTTTTGTCTGTCTGTCTGTCTGTCTGTCTGTCTGTCTGTCTTTCTGTATCACGGCCGCGCATCACGCCGAAACTACTGAATGAATTCCAATGAAACTTGGTATGACTTGAGTTCATACTACGAGGAAGGACATAGGATACTTTTTATCCTGAAATTCAGCATGGTTCCCTTAGGAGAGGGGATAAAAGTTAAATTCTCTCGATTTTGTTTTGTAGCCAAACTCCTCCTAAACGGCTGGATCGATCGTTGTGAAACTTTCGGGGTGTGATCTCTGGGTCGGGGAGCGGGTTGTTATCTATATTTGATCTCACAAAATGCTGAAGAACCCTGGCCCTGGCCGATTTAATTTTCCCATACAAAAACCAAGGGCGGTACCGGTGTATGGTGGAATCGAACGAATCGCACATCAAATGAAAGAGCGTAAAAAAATAATAGATCCGAGTCGAGGACTTATACGTGGAGACTTAGGATTATCGAGTATTTTCTAATTGAAAATAAAATTAATAAATTGATTTAATGGCGTTGCTATGTAAACATTTCATTGCTGTCACGTCAGCACCTCTGACAAGTTTGTTTCGAAATTTGTAGCCGGAGTATGATGTCCGACCTTTTTGGTCTATTTAATTTATTTTATATGCAAATAACGTTATAATACCGATTGTTAGTTTGGGAGAAAATCGTCGAATTACGTCGATGCCAAGTATTTGTTCAAGAAAGGATTAACGCTGAAACAGAATGACAAAGAAGTAGGATCTGCTCCATCGTATACAATCGTTAAAAAATGGTCAGAAGAATTGATGACCCACGAGCTGGACGGCCATCAGCTTCGAGTACTGAGAATAACGTCGGAAATATTTGGGATTTCATACTCGGGGCCGTTGATCGAAAATCAGATAAATAGCTGAAATCATAGGTGTATCCTATGAACGAACTTGAAATATAATTCATAATGAATTGTGGCTTCGAAGCTTTCTGCGAGATGGGTACCGAGGCTTCTTTCAGCTGAACATAAATGCAACCGACTAACGATTTAGCGCAATTGTTTGGAGTTGTTTAAAGCCGATTCACCAAACTTCTTACAGATATTTGTTAAAACTGATGAAACTTGGTAAATCGCGGTTGGATTTACTTTCCTTTGGCAGGAGTTCGGGGGAGAAAGGTGTTGTATTTGGTAGAGGTTTGGTCCCTGATTACAACAATACTATTCACATTACCTGCAGGTAACGCAGTGTTTTCGAGCTTTTCAAAAATCAATCTATATGGCGGTCAGTACAAATCGGGAAGTCTTTTATCGGAGTAAGGATGACTTTCGGGAGATACAGTAGGACGAGATGGAACACCACACATGTATTTTGTTGTACCGACAAAAAAAATAGGCCACAGAACTTTTAAATATGTTATTTGTTATTTTTGTATATTCAATTTTTGACACAAACCACTTAGGATCTTGAGCGAGCGAAGCGAGCTCGGGACTTGGGGCACCCCGACTCGGTTAACGGATAGGTGACGAAGAGGATTGCATTGGCCTTGCAGGCCCCACCATCCTTCTGAGTGGTTATTTTCTTTTATGACCACCCAGAAATAGGAGCTCCTTCGACCGAGCCAAAAAAGGGTAAGGGAAAGACAGAAGGCTAAAAGAGTCTTAACCTCAAGATTTTAAAGCTCTGTCGACTGACCCTTAGGGGGGGTGAAGAATAGATAGTGATGGATAAAGGGTTTTCCTAGCTCCTTTACTACTTCTCCGAGCCTTAAAAAGGGTAAGGGAAAGACTGAAGACTTAGGATGGAGAGCGAGCGAAGCGAGCTCGGGACTTGGGGCACCTCGACTCGGATAACGGATAGGTGACGAAGAGGATGGCGGGGCCTGCAAGGCCCCACCATCCTTCTGAGTGGTTATTTTCTTTTATGACCACCCAGAAATAGACCGAGCCAAAAAAGGGTAAGGGAAAGACTGAAGGCTAAAAGAGTCTTAACCTCAAAATTATAAAGCTCTGTCGACTGACCCTTAGGGGGGGGTGAGGGGTAGATGGTGATGGATAAAGGGTTTTCCTAGCTCCTTTACTTCTTCTTGAGGCTAGAATTCCCATTTCAAAACATGTATTTCAGTAATTATAACAGCAAAATCGAATTCAAAACTTCATTATTAAAAAAAAATATTTCTAAAAAACTACTACGTGTCGAAAGTTTTAGCTTGGGAGGGGGGAAAAATCCCATTTTTTTTCTTCCCACCCCTTCCCCTTTCGCTTCTCTTCGCGACGAAGCGACTCCATCATCGTCATTTTAATTATTTTCATCTTTTTAAATTTGTTCAAGAATGGTGCAATACCTTTTCAGGGAGTGGTATCGGGGGTTAGGGGACACCCCCTCTCCCCCCCTTCCCCCTTCCCGTCCCCCTACTCCTGCCAAACGATTCTAAATTTTTACCATGGAGTCTTCTTCCATTCTCTTCTTCTGCTGTCAACGTGCAATACTCTTCCATACGATCCATCCATTTCTTTTTTGGTCTTCATCTAAGTACTTACTAAACAAACCTCTCTTATTCTGAGAGGAAACCCTAACCCAGCTATTGTGGGGTTGAGATGAAATTCAATTAACTATATTTGATCCAGCGAGAGGCTTCGGCCGCGTTCAATTAAATGTTGACAAAAAATAACAGGCAAAACGAAGTTTGCCGGGTCAGCTAGTAATATATATTCGTCGTGAGACACGCGTGTTGTCGTTGGCAAGCTGCGGCGACACAAATAGACACACGGCTATTGTAAACTCAATTATGTATATCACGGTTTATGAATGCTGGCGATAGATTTACAGTTCTATTGAAGAGTTCTCCACTAAATCAGTTATTATGTAAACAATTTTACGTGCTTTTATTAAATTCCAAATGTTTGTAGGCGCTAGTGCTTTGATAAAATCTCGCGATTGAGTTTTGAACAATTTTTGTTCTGCGTCTATATTTATTAAAAAACAACTAACAACTGATGGTTCCGCTAGAACAGTCTCAGTACAACAGAGATTTAAAAGTTTGATAGAGCTTGTTTCTGGAAAAAAAAAAACATGGACTCTGCTTGCGTGAAGCAGTTAATGTACAGTGTTTTGGACCAAAACACAGTACATAAACTGCTTCACTGATTAACTGCTTCTGCATATAGTGCCATATACCAAAATCTTTGGTATATGGCACTTGGCAGGCGTATCACTTAACTTCAGGTGAACTCTTGACCGTCCCATTATTCTTTTGTATAAAAAATATTTGTACTTTTTTATTACCTTACCTAGCCCCGTAGGTACCCTATCTTTTTACTTTTAACAAATTTTCTTCCATTTATTTAAGCCAAGCCAACTTATTCCCAAGCTCAACTTCTTATAAGTTTGTTATTGTAAGTTATCCAATCGACACTAGTTTATGCTTGTCACAGGATATTGCGAATTTTTCTTCGTCATATTATTTCAAGAGACAGTTTATATTATGTTCAATGTATGTGGCCATAATTAAACATCGAGTGAATGTAATATTTTGCATATTATGCTTATGATTTTGATGTCGTAAGCAGATGCGAGATTAACATATAGATTCTTTTATGTAGCTATATTGCTATACTTTCACGATACGTTGTGCAGTATAGTAATCCTGTGATAGAACAAAAACTTTCAGAGATATCATGACCTTTGTCCTTTGGTTAAGTAGGTATACCACACATCAAGTTTTGTCCCACGGCTGCATCACTTACGAAATATACGAAAACAGGGTGAACTCTTGTAACAGTGTTGCAAATAGAAAATGGAACCTCAACAAACTCGACCCAAATAAATTTGCAGAGGTGCTGGAAAAGGAAAGTATTGACACACCTGAAGATCTTATTAGTGCGACAAGAAAAGCTTGTAATAGCTCAATGCCTCTGAGAAAAGAAAGTAAGAGAAAGGAGGTGTACTGGTGGAATAGTGAAATAGCAGAAGCGAGACGGAAATGCATCGAAAGCAGAAGGAAGTATACGAGAGCAAATACGAAAAAAAAGAATAAGAAACAACAAGACAACGCGCAAGATAAAAACTACAGACAAGAATATAAAGACGCAAAGTTAGCACTACAAAACTCAATAAAAAAATCTAAAGACAAGAGGTGGGAAGTAATATGCGAGGAAGTAGACCAAGATGTCTGGGGAATGGGATATAAAATCGTGACTAAAAAGCTTAAAAGCCAGCCCCCTATACAAGTCGGTATGCAGAAGATACAGGAGATAGTCAGTGTTCTTTTTCCCAAGCATGATAGTTTTGAACGCGAAGTAGCCCCTGCGAAGGAAATACCCGAAGTCACTGACTTCGAACTTAAAAAGGTGCGAAACCGCATTAAGCTGAAAAAGTCACCTGGACCGGATCAAATCCCGCCGGAAATAATAAAACTGGCCACTGAAACTATACCTGAAAAGATAAAAAAGGTCATGACCAAGGTAATCCGGTCAGGAGAATTCCCAGCTATGTGGAAAACCGCAAAACTAGTACTGATAAAAAAGCCAAACAAAAGCTCTGAAGACCCAGCAGGTTACAGGCCACTTTGTCTGTTGGATTGCTATGGCAAGCTACTAGAGGGGATACTGCTAGGCAGAATAGAAGAGCTCCTTCCAAAGCATGGCAATCTTGCGGATTTGCAATTCGGGTTTAGAAAGGGGAGATCGACCCTAGGAGCTATTGAAAAAGTAATAGCTATTGCAAAAGCGGCAAAAAGGGGCCCTCCTCGTAAAAGAAAGCTATGTGCACTTATAGCACTTGACGTCAGGAACGCCTTCAACTCGGCGCCATGGCAAGCTATATTAGAGGAGATTAAGAAAAGAAAGCTACCTCAATATATATACAATCTGATCAATAGCTATCTAGATCAAAGACAAATAATTGTTAATGACGCCGCAGGAATGTCCGAAACATATAATATAAGTAGCGGGGTGCCACAGGGCTCCATTTTGGGACCAACCCTGTGGAATCTACTTTATGATGAGGTACTAAGACTTGACCTGGGCTGGGACGTACAGCTTGTAGGCTTCGCCGACGACCTAGCACTAATGATATCAGCTCCAGAAGAGAAACTACTGATGAAGAGAGCAAATACGGCTCTCAAACATATAAGTGACTGGATGAAACTGAAGCGACTAAGACTTGCTCCCGAAAAAACCGAAGCAATTTTGCTCAGTGGAAGAAAAAAGCACGGCCCAATAAAGTTCTCAGTCGAAGGAGTGGATGTAAAACCGCAAGAAAAGCTGAAATATCTTGGCATCTGGTTTGACAGAAATCTCAAGTTTGATAAGCACCTAGAAGAAGTCGCGGGGAAAACTGAGCGCTTAACCGCAGCTTTGGGGCGACTAATGCCTCGAAGGGGTGGACCACGAGCTAGCAAGAGAAGGCTTCTGGCATCTGTCGCAAACTCCATTATGTTGTACGGTGCACCTATATGGTACAAAACGCTTAAAATAGCCAAGCATAAAGCAAAACTTACTCGCATACAAAGATTACTTGGCATCCGGATTTGTGGCGCTTACAGAACTACCTCTTTGGAGGCTATACAAGTGGTAGCTGGTTTAATACCCATAGAACGACTGGCTCTTGAACGCTCAAGGAGATACAATAATGAAGATGGAAAAACACCAAAAGAAGAAAGGCAAAGAACTCTGTCAGAGTGGGAAATCGAATGGAGAAAGGGGGGAAAAGGAGCATGGACAAAGGAATTAATACCTAATCTTAAAACCTGGATAGAGCGCAAACACGGGGAGGTAGACAGCTGGATTACACAAGCGTTGACCGGACATGGAGTCTTTAACTCGTACTTATACTCCATAGGTAAAGCCGTAAGTGACGAATGCTCATACTGCGGGGAATATGATTCCCCCCAGCATGCAATATTTGAATGCCGCACTTTTGAACAGGAGAGACAGCGAGCCGATGTAGATGAGGAAAGACTGAGCCCAACAAATATGATTCCAAGAATGCTGGAAAATCAAAAGCAATGGGATAGGTATGCGAACCTCATAAGACATATAATGCGGACAAGAGAGCTAGACGAATGGGACAGACAATTAACAATTGCTTAAAATAAACAGCGGCCTGCCTGATGTAATGCTATCAGCGGTTCCGGGAAGGCCTAGAGCGGTGAGCCGGAGGAGGTTTTTAGTCCGTGAGGTCACTGCGCAACCAGCAGCAGTGAAGTCGGGCATGCTAGCTAATGGCAGGAAGGCAGGGAGTAGCTAGTATCCATGAGGATTTTCCTAGTCCATTAAAAAAAAAAAAAAAAAAAAAAAAGAACAAAAACTTTCAGAGATATCATGACCTTTGTCCTTTGGTTAAGTAGGTATACCACACATCAAGTTTTGTCCCACGGCTGGGTCCGGGTCTCCTCTAAAAATGGGAGGACTTTCACCTTAGCCCACCACGCTAGCCAAATGAGGGTTGGCGGGCTTCTTATACCTTTAAGGACTTTTTGTTGAACCTAAAGTCATGCCGGTTTACAAGTGATATTAATTAATAACTTCTAAAAGGAAGTGCTTTGTACCCGGGATTTGAGCTCCCGACCCCGCGATGAGAGGAAGGGGTGGAACCAATTGGCTATGATTTATGAAGCAGGTAAACACATGGACATTTGCAACAAACATCATAAACGTGTCGTCACAGTATACATTCACGATGAAAGGTAACAAGAGATACAGAAACGTGATCATTTGTCAAAAGCACAGACGCAGCCGTGTACCTGTGTATCACCTACCATCCAACAAGAATCTGCTAGACGCCTCATGAGTTTTAATTCAATATAGATTTACGCTTGACCACACACTAAAGGTAAATGATCATGTGATACATGGTAATACCTGTCATTTGTACAAATACTTACCTCGGCTCGCCGCTGATTTAGTCTTTATATGAACGAAGCGATAACTCGAAGTGACAAACATCAAATATTTTTATTGACTTTACTTATAAACTAGCTGACCCGGCAAACTTCGTTTTGCCTGTTATTTTTTGTCAACATTTAATTGAACGCGGCCGAAGCCTCTCGCTGGATCAAATATAGTTAATTGAATTTCATCTCAACCCCACAATAGCTGGGTTAGGGTTTCCTCTCAGAATAAGAGAGGTTTGTTTAGTAAGTACTTAGATGAAGACCAAAAAAGAAATGGATGGATCGTATGGAAGAGTATTGCACGTTGACAGCAGAAGAAGAGAATGGAAGAAGACTCCATGGTAAAAATTTAGAATCGTTTGGCAGGAGTAGGGGGACGGGAAGGGGGAAGGTGGGGAGAGGGGGTGTCCCCTAACCCCCGATACCACTCCCTGAAAAGGTATTGCACCATTCTTGAACAAATTTAAAAAGATGAAAATAATTAAAATGACGATGATGGAGTCGCTTCGTCGCGGAGAGAAGCGAAAGGGGAAGGGGTGGGAAGAAAAAAATTTGGATTTTTTCCCCCCTCCCAAGCTAAACCTTTCGACACGTAGTAGTTTTAAAGAAATATTTTTTTTAATTATGAAGTTTTGAATTCAATTTTGCTGTAATAATTACTGAAATACATGTTTTGAAATGGGAATTGTAGCCTCAAGAAGAAGTAAAGGAGCTAGGAAAACCCTTTATCCATCACCATCTACCCCTCACCCCCCCTAAGGGTCAGTCGACAGAGCTTTAAAATCTTGAGGTTAAGACTCTTTTAGCCTTCAGTCTTTCCCTTACCCTTTTTTGGCTCGGTCTATTTCTGGGTGGTCATAAAAGAAAATAACCAATGTTATTATAAATTTATTTTATAATTATATATATATTTTTTTTTGCACCACCTACCTCTAGATTCTACAACAGCTTTCTTTTACAGCATTGGTTGCCTGGAAGAGATCGCTAGTTAGCGATAAGGCCGCCAAATTGTATACCTATTATCTTTTTTTGTTGTTTTGTGATGTCCTTTTATTTCTTTGTGGTGTGCAATAAAAGTATATTCATTCATTCATTCATTCATTCAACCACTCAGAAGGATGGTGGGGCCTTGCAGGCCCCGCCATCCTCTTCGTCACCTATCCGTTATCCGAGTCGAGGTGCCCCAAGTCCCGAGCTCGCTTCGCTCGCTCTACATCCTAAGTCTTCAGTCTTTCCCTTCCCCTTTTTAAGGCTCGGAGAAGAAGTAAAGGAGCTAGGAAAACCCTTTATCCATCACCATCTACCCCTCACCCCCCCTAAGGGTCAGTCGACAGAGCTTTAAAATCTTGAGTTTAAGACTCTTTTAGCCTTCTGTCTTTCCCTTACCCTTTTTCTGGCTAGGTCGACGGAGCCCCGCTTCGCGGGGCTCCTATTTCTGGGTGGTCATAAAAGAAAATAACCACTCAGAAGGATGTTGGGGCCTGCAAGGCCAATGCAATCCTCTTCGTCACCTATCCGTTATCCGAGTCGGGGTGCCCCGAGTCCCGAGCTCGCTTCGCTCGCTCAAGATCCTAAGTGGTTTGTGTCAAAAATTGAATACTACAAATAACATATTTAAAAAGTTCTGTGGCCTATTTTTTTTTTGTCGGTACAACAAAATATATGTGTGGTGTTCCATCTCGGCCTACTGTATCTCCCGAAAGTCATCCTTACTCCGATAAAAGACTTCCCGATTTATACTGACCGCCATATAGACTGATTTTTGAAAAGCTCGAAAACACTGCGTAATGCGAATAGTATTGTTGTAATCAGGGACCAAACCTCTACCAAATACAACACCTTTCTCCCCCGAACTCCTGCCAAAGGAAAGTAAATCCAACCGCGATTTACCAAGTTTCATCAGTACTAACAAATATCTGTAAGAAGTTTGGTGAATCGGCTTTAAACAACTCCAAACAATTGCGCTAAATCGTTAGTCGGTTGCATTTATGTTCAGCTGAAAGAAGCCTCGGTACCCATCTCGCAGAAAGCTTCGAAGCCACAATTCATTATGAATTATATTTCAAGTTCGTTCATAGGATACACTTAAGATTTCAGCTATTTATCTGATTTTCGATCAACGACCCCGAGTATGAAATCCCAAATATTTCCGACGTTATTCTCAGTACTCGAAGCTGATGGCCGTCCAGCTCGTGGGTCATCAATTCTTCTTACCATTTTTTAACGATTGTATACGATGGAGCAGATCCTACTTCTTTGTCATTCTGTTTCAGCGTTAATCCTTTCTTGAACAAATACTTGGCATCGACGTAATTCGACGATTTTCTCCCAAACTAACAATCGGTATTATAACGTTATTTGCATATCAAATAAATTAAATAGACCAAAAAGGTCGGACATCATACTCCGGCTACAAATTTCGAAACAAACTTGTCAGAGGTGCTGACGTGACAGCAATGAAATGTTTACATAGCAACGCCATTAAATCAATTTATTAATTTTATTTTCAATTAGAAAATACTCGATAATCCTAAGTCTCCACGTATAAGTCCTCGACTCAGATCGATTATTTTTTTACGCTCTTTCATTTGATGTGCGATTCGTTTGATTCCACCATACACCGGTACCGCCCTTGGTTTTTGTATGGGAAAATTAAATCGGCCAAGGCCAGGGTTCTTCAGCATTTTGGGAGATCAAATATAGATAACAACCCGCTCCCCGACCCAGAGATCACACCCCGAAAGTTTCACAACGATCGATCCAGCCGTTTAGGAGGAGTTTGGCTACAAAGAAAATCGAGAGAATTTAACTTTTATCCCCTCTCCTAAGGGAACCATGCTGAATTTCGGGATAAAAAGTATCCTATGTCCTTCCTCGTAGTATGAACTCAAGTCATACCAAGTTTCATTGGAATTCATTCAGTAGTTTCGGCGTGATGCGCGGCCGTGATACAGAAAGACAGACAGACAGACAGACAGACAGACAGACAGACAGACAAAAATGAAAAAAAATACAGTTTTGGGTTCAGAACCGATTTTAGAGTGCCCTCGAAAAAAAATTTTCAAAATATCTTTAATGTACAGAATTTGACCTGTTACAGATTTATTATAAGTATATATTACTACTTTTCTGGGATAAAAGAGCATACCAAATACAATCTGGGTGCCTTCAAGAGAAGAGTGAATAGGCTTTTTCTAGGCAAGCGCGCTCCATCCTAGATCTCATCATTTCTGTTCATCATACTTGATTGTAGTCAAGCGCAAGCCTATGAATT
Organism: Coenonympha arcania; assembly: GCA_036785405.1. NCBI lineage: Eukaryota > Metazoa > Arthropoda > Insecta > Lepidoptera > Nymphalidae > Coenonympha > Coenonympha arcania. The sequence goes on along the minus strand of CM072057.1, from coordinate 20,149,078 downwards.
ATAAAAAAAAACTGTATTTCCATTCTTAGCAACTTCGTCAAATCGTTCTGTGTGATGACAGGATCTCGTCTCGTGCTTTATTAACAGGAATTCTTCATTTAAGTAAGTTATGCTAAATGCCTGTCTAAGTTATGCTAAAGCCCTTCAAACCATATTAACCGCGCATCAAACGCACCAACACTGTATAACTGTTAAGAGTCCAGTGGCTATGGCGTCGACGCTGCAAACATGTACTCACATGAAGAAATGTAGATGTGGAAATTCACACAACCAGGTCTGCATGCATTGTTGCTGCTCGCTGCTACTCGCTGCTGCTCGCTGCTCGCCGCGACGTGCATGATTTATTGCCGGCACGCGCGACTGGCGTGCTGACTGCTGTAGCCAGTAATGCACTCTCAAACTCAAGCGCTGGGGATCTGCAGAACATTCGGGTCTCTGAAAACTGAACAGTGAAATGAATTTGCATTGAAATATGTTCTCAAATACCGCTAAGCTGAAAAAAAAAATTCTGTGGTTCCACCAAAACTGTAATAATAAACAAATATTGATTACTTCCTATAGATGTTATGAAACAACAAGTATCCTGATGTCATTATCTTATTTTTTAACACATTTGCTCAAATCGTGGACTTTTCCATGTACCTATGTTTAGCGTGCGCAAAGTACTTCTTTTCCGCACTAGTACTTTTTGTTTTCCTTCTGCATGGAGGTTTTAATCAAAAAGGTTGTAGTACAAAATGTCTGTATTAAATGACTATTTTATAGCGTAAACACTATTAATACTTGAATTAAAGGACTTAACTTTTTAAATTGTTAAATCTGAAATAAAAATATAATTTTTCAACAAAGTTTCATTGTTATTTGTTTCAGAGTTACTTTTTTGTAAAATAATAGTACATTTCAATATAAGTGCGGAAAGTTTGTCATTTCTTTACGAGTCCCGGTTTGTTGACCCAAGCCGTGGCGAGGGTTAACTATAAGGACGAGTAAAAATGACAACTCCGCACGTGCATTGAACGACGTTTTTTAATACATTTGCGAAAAAAAAACATTTGTTTTACTTGTTTGCCTGCTCCGTGTTTGCATAACGTGTTCGTGTTATTTATCGTATTTATGTGTTCGTGTATTTTGCGCACGCTAAACACACATGGAAATGTCAACATTTTGAGCAAATGTATTAAAAAAGGGCTTTCATAACTGCCGGATACTGACCCCAGGTCACAGAGTGCAACAGTTGACCATAGACAATTCTTGTCCTCTTTTTGTTTATTTTTTTTTGTGCGTGAGTGGTCTGAGTTCATGGTAAATTATATACCATAAACTACTATTATAATATTTTTATTTTTGGCCCCAACTTTATGTATTTTCGCAAATGTGTTAAAAAATGTCATTCAATGCCCGTGCGGAATTGTCTTTTCCACTCGTCTCTATTGTTGACACGCGCCTACGGCTTGTGTCAACAAACCGAGACTCGTAAAGAAATGTCATACTTTCCGCACTTATATTGAAATGTACTATTGTTTCATCGAAAACACTCAGAACAAGATTTCCTGAGTATTTTCGATAACGTCAATTTTCATTGATTACTTGTCGAGTTAGTATAGGGTTCTTCTTAGTGTAAATACACCATATGGAGCCTCGTCACCTAAGTTTTAAGTCGACATACATTTATCACCATCATCTCATACGATAAAATAAATATTTTCAGACGTGAAACAAATTACCTGCTGGCATAAAGCATATTTGAGTTTGAGTTTACACTTCTGCGAGCTTTACTTTGATGTTGCTACTTACGTTTGGATGGAATCTCACAAATCAATATTCCGTAACTTTATTTCACCAAGTAGCAACCATGTTCCATCTGCAACACACATTATTAGTTTATGATGTCATTTATGATATCTGCATTTTGCCTGTGGGTTTATTTATTATTTTTATGACATATTTTCTTTTACATACTTATAGGTACTTACCTGTTTTCATTAAAATGAATCATACAATACTTTACTTTTAAATTTGCTTATTTTCCTAATTAGCTCGGTGTTTGTATTAGAAGCAGTGTAAACAATTCTAATACAAATTAATTAAACGAAGACTCGAAATATTAGAACTTTATGTATCAACTATTCTTATTTCAAAGAATATATTTTAGTAGCTATGATCGCCTCTGTCACATGACACAATAGAGGTGTTAGATGTCTCTAAAGGCTGGGTCCCACGGCCCGTGTTGTCACAGGCCAGATCGCACTAGGCCAGACCGACAGGCCATGGGAACGATCCCACCCGATGAAGCCTGTTGTCGCCCGTCCATGCCCGTCCGATCCGTCGGGAGTCGGTAAGTTCAAAGGCGCGGCGTGGCGCGGCGCGACGGTGCCTGCCGCGGCCTGTGCGGGCGCGTCCGCGTCGGTTCTAACTCATTTATTTCACCAGCGACGGCGCATGCGCGTACACGCACGTGATGGAGTGGCCGAATGATTTAGTTTTCGATTTTTTAACTCTATATGAAACTGAGCCGGCGATATGGAATAGCTCGTCGCCACAGCATAAAAACAAAAACGATGTGCATGATGCATGGTTAAGAATAAAAAATAACTTAAAAGATGGAACCATACCTATTAAAGAATTAAAAAAGAAAAAAGAAAATTTGATGTCTACCTATAGAATGCTGAAAGGTAAAGTCAAGGAATCTACAACAACGGGTAGTGGCATCGATGATATTTACTGCCGAACTGGCAGTAACGACAGGCCGCTACAGGCCGACACAGGCCTTGGGAACGGCACTGCGCGAGACGCAATCAGACGCACAGGCATCCACAGGCGTGGCACGGTCCGGCCTGGTCTGTGATAACACGGGCCGTGGGACCCAGCCTTTACACATCCTCTATCCGAGAGAGCGCAAGTCTCCACTCTCCACTCTCACATTTGTCTCGTCATCTCACATTTTTGGGCATTATCTCGAACAATTCGCCTTTGTTTACCGCGTTTACTCTCGAGTTACGCGACACCAATGCGTCGATGTGTAGTGACCTTAATGTGTACACTGAAGGACGTGACACGACTCACCTACAGTTTCGCAGTTAAATACATCAGACAGCCCGAAGCGATGGAGACAATGTTTTTTAGGTCAAAGGATCACCCCTTTAGTAAATAGATCGAAACAAAAGTCTTGTTTACTAAAGAACGCAGGCTAACACAACCAATTCATAATTTAAATCGTCATTTTGATGAGCGTATGAACTTTTTGTAAGCTTCTTAATCAGTCATTTATTGGGTCTACGTCTAACATCACTGGGCGCGAGGGAACCTTATGTTCTCAAAGGTGTGCGAAGCCTCTCAACCCGCACTTGGCCAGGGTGGTGAGCTATAAAATCTGAGCCCAGCTGTGGGACACTAATGAGTTAAAACAGTTATTTAAGCGATTTAAGTGGTTATAGGTTTATAGAGAGAATTCATTTTTGATTTTTGGTCACGTTTTTGATTTTTGGGTCCTTAATCTAAATTCACTCAGATAAAATGTTCTCGATAGAAATTGTCCCAAAATCCAAAATCTCCCTTTTTTATTTTTCATCGAAAACTATTATGAATGTAATTGTTTTTTTTTTTAATGCGTCTGTAATATTAATACTCCTAAAACGCTTAGAACGGTTTTTTAATGATTGGCTTAATTCTTTAGTAAGTAGGTAAAATGTCGTTCTATTATTATACTTGTTTTTCCGCAACGCTGCCTATCTCATTAAAACCAACGTGTTCATAAAAATAAGAAAGACAAAAATTAAATCAGTGTAGGTCCTTAAACGGGATTGATGAAAATTACCAATATGTAATCGAATAATAAAATATTCAGCTTGGACGTCTATAGGCTGATCTTGATTGAATTATTGAGCCGGCACCCACATCTCTGTCAGTGACCTACTGCAAACAACATCCAGCCTCGTGCGGCTCACAAAATCTTCCGTCCACGAAAATAACGTGTAAGACTTCCCCCGAAACAATACAAGGACATCGACAAAAAGCTCGAAACAAAGGCAATAATGTTCCCGTTTATTTCTAACAAGTAATAAACAAAATATAGCTCGTTGAACACAAGAACATTGCTAGAACCGATGTCAAATATAAAGGAATACCGGGCGACCTCCCCGGAGCTCTGGCTAAATGGGAAGCCTGGGAAATGAAAAATTACATGGGTATAAGCAAAATGGAAATATTTGAAGTTACGAGCGAAACAGCGATGTTATAAGAATGTTATAGCCTTGACGCGGCGGACGAGAGAGTCGAGCGCGCTTACTATGGTAATGAAGAGAACACTTGAACAGTTTCTACTACAGAGATTTTTATCATTACAATAGTAATTAGAATGTAAGAGAACAGTAAATCATTACAAGGCTCAGCTGTAACGGGCGAGTCCACGAGAATCAACGTGGTCTAAAGTCGATGGCTACACCTACTCGTTATCACTTTACGATTTTTTTTAGTCACAATTTTAGAACTTAACTCATTTACGTAACGATAAGTGACGATGTAACCGAAGATGTTATCGTACTAACTTGGAAGGGGTAAAAAACTGGATTCTGTGTACGCTCGGCAAGCCTACCTACGAAATCTAGAAACTGTCAAAAAATTTATGAGAATAAAAGTTGTCTTCGATAAGACACATGAGCGATTTGTCGATTGGATATGCCGTTCGCTTTACATTTTGTCTAATTACATTCTCACTTAAATATGGAATCAGCGATCGACAGGTTGTAAATTTAGATTTTATAAAATCCTAAACTAGCACTTCTGTTGGAATTGGATTCTGGTTGAATTGCAACAACAAGTCATTACTTGTAACGTACAAGTACACTTAATATCGGCAAACGATATCGCCAGCAGCCGCCATATTGGAAACGCTTTAGCGGGTAGTATCAGCATCACCGGGATATCCGCGCCAGTGGCGCCGCGGCCTGCGATCTGCATAATATCTCATTTGCATGAACCAGCTCTCGCTCCAAACTATACCTACATTACGGCGGATGAGGGGTTAACACGACATACCAACTTTTAGTCGATACTTCTTTGTAGAGCAGTGGTTCAGATTTATGCTTCTTATAACTATGGGTTCGGAGTTAGAATCTCAGACGAATATCGTCTGAAACAGGCGGCTAGGCGGACTGTTTCATGTTATTACACCGCGGGCAGCGAGTTTTTGCGCCGATTATAAACACATAAATGACAAAAGTCACAACTTACATAGCTTCCAATAAAATTATACCTCGATACAACACAGTTCAGTCGGTCGGATGATATACTCTACTATGGTTCAGACGTGGGTTCAATGGACTATACTTTTACTACAGCTACGAGTGTTAATTGCGGGCATTAAAAATAACACACACTCGAGGAAACTTAATCTAGCCTCACGGAGAGACAGCTTTCTCTCTCGCGACGGAGGTGAGTCACGTGTGTGGCGGCCGCTGGGCAACAGAGAGAAATGAGCGAGAACAATGTGTAAAAACAACTAACCAGCGGGAACAATGCGAAGAAACAACTAACGAGCCACAGCAGCGTGCAGCAACAGCGGGCAATAAGTGCTGCGATATAATTGCTGCTCCGAAATGCTGCTCGTTAGACATACTCGATATCTGCACCATACACTTCACATCGCGAACTCCGAGCTTTGCAAGTGATAAGCTAAAGATGATCGAGCATCGCTTTAACTAGGCTCGACTGATGTAATTAGTGTTTTAGTTATTATATTTTAATAGCCATTTTAGAAGAGTCCGCTGGAAAATTCTGATCGTATTTTAATATTAAAGATTTTTGTTAACGACTTTGCAGCCACAAATTGCTTAGTCGCGACAGCACATTTTAGTCGTATTCGTGTTATAATTCTTGTTTGTTGTATTTGGTTCTCATGTGCGGCCTCCCTAATTCACATTCTGTTGATGACCCTATTCAGAAAAAGAGCAACTTTTCTCCGAGAAACATAAACTTTAGTATTTTTTTGTTAACGATACGTCTATGATAGTGAGCATAGACGTAATGCTCACATTTGAAACGAAGGGAAATAATATTGTGGTGAAAAAAAATAATTTACTTATAGTTCGTTCGGCTGAACTCAGGATACAAATCTCAATCTCATTTTCAGTGATTCTGAAGCAGCCCAAAAGCAGGGCTGCTTCTGAATCTCTGAAAATTTCACGTTTTCTTATAAAGTCATAGTAAGCCCCCAGTTCTCCCGGAACCTCAGTCGGATATCAAATACCTACCTATTTGTTTTTAAAAACTTATCACTAGCTTATTCTAATTACTATACAAGTCTTGCCCGTCTGGAATGGTGGCAAGAATACTGGCTGCATTTCCGCGTTGTACAGCTAGGCTGATACGTTGCGCAAAAAATGAGCCAGCCCTTCTGTCACCAGTTCAGGTTATTAAACGCGGGGAAAGCTCTCGAATGAATTTTTTGGCACTATGACTCCATGGCCCCAGGGTCTCCACGGCAAACGGGACAAATATGTAACTCTCTAATAGAATAGAGGCATTACTATATATATAGCTACTCGTGCTGATTGGCCACTGACTGACTCACTGACTGATTGATCACCTCTCCTGAACAATTTTGTATGAAAAAATTTTTTTTCAAAGATGGTGTCGTATAAAAGAAAAAAATTCATTCGGAGGAAAAATACGGAGAGAGCTGATGAGTGAGGATTTCGGAGACAGGTGAAGAGCCCAGCCAGGGTATCAAAGATAGGTGGGGGGTACTCGACCAAATGTCACTCGAAACGTCATCCAATTGGCAGTGAGCTAAAAAAATTTTCAAAATGGCGGATTCAAAATGGCCGCCGTTCGAATTTTGTCGATATCTCGGAAAGTATAAAAGATGGAAGAACGGTTTCTTGGAAAGAAGTGATCAGGACCCGAAGATCTATTGGATGGATAGGAAAAAAATTCAAAATGGCGGAATTTTAATTTTTTTCATAGAAATTGTATGGCGAGTATTGACTCACAGAGAAAAATATGGGAAAACATAATGACTGAGGGTGGTGATACTTTTATAGGCGGGAAGACAGCCCGCGGGCCACATGTGGCCCGCGCAACCACGCACCCTACTAGTTACTATATATATAGCTACTCGTGCTGATTGGCCACTGACTGACTCACTGACTGATTGATCACCTCTCCTGAACAATTTTGTATGAAAAATTTTTTTTTCACGGATGGGGTCGTATAGAAGAGAAAAATTCATTCGGAGGAAAAATACGGAGAGAGCTGGTGATTGAGGATTTCGGAGACGGGTGAAGAGCACGGCCAGGGTATCGAAGATAGGTGGGGGGTGCTCGACCAAATGTCATTTGAAACATCATCCAATTGGCAGCGAGCTGAAAAAAAATTCAAAATGGCGGATTCAAAATGGCCGCCATGCGGATTTCGTCGATATCTCGGAAAGTATAAAAGATGGAAGAACGGTTTCTTGACAAGAAGTGATTAGGTCCCGACGGTCCATCGAATGGACAGAAAAAAAATTCAAAATGGCGGAATTTATTTTTTCATAGAAAATGTATGGCGAAAATTAAAGTCTGTCGGCGATGATACTTTTATAGGGGGGATAACAGCACGCGGGCCACATGTGGCCCGCGCCCACACGCACCCTACTAGTACTTCTATATAGAGGCTTCATACTCTCTAAAATAGAGGCATACTTGCGAGTTGCGACGCTTACCTTTTTTGTTTTTTTTCTTGCGCAGAAGCTCAAAGTGACCGGTAGCTATTAGGGTCCCCGCGCACTAGGCAGCCTGGCTGCGCAGCCAGGCTGCGGCAGCCAGTAAAACATATGAAGTTGTATAGGAGCCCGCGCGCTAGGCAACCACGAATTCCTGGCTGCGGCAGCCAATACAACGCGCTTGTTTGCACGGCAGCCGGCTGGCTGCGCGCAGCCAGAACGTGTGTAGGCGAATGTATGTGGCTGCGGTCAATCTCCGCGCACTATGTCGCAGCCAGACGTATTTTTGCGTTCCGAACTTTGATAAGATGACTTTCGATACAGAGAAATTTATTCGAGAAATCGAAAGCCGTAATGCAATTTGGGATATAAAATCAGAAGAATACAGTGATCGGGATTTAAGGAAAAGAAGATGGGAAGAAATCACGAACAAAATGTGCTCGGAAAATTTTGAGTGTCTTTCTAGAAAAAGAGCACGAATCCAGTATCTTTTCTTTGTTTTGCGTTTTTTACGAGATAGGTAAGTAATAATTATAAGTCCTTCCACGTCCATATCGCTCGACGGAAGGACCTAGACTAGTCGTTGATTGGCTGCTATAACTGGCTGCGCAAATATTCTGGCTGCCGCAGCCTGGCTACGCAGCCAGGCTGCCTAGTGCGCGGGGGCCCTTAATCTCCGTCGCGTCACCCGCCGCGCCGCGGTCATCGGCTTGACGGGTGCAAATGTCCACTGTCAGGAGTCAGTGGACACGTGGCGCGCAGTCCACTCATTGACACTTCCGCCGTTAAACTTAAATCGTACACTATACGAGGCACTTATATACACTATACGTCTCATCGCCGACGATAAGCTATCATCGGCGCAATATCGCGCTGCAATAGGGAAACAGGCCGCCTGTTTCTCTCTCTTTCCCTGTTTCACTCATCTGAACAAAACAGTGTACTTCAAGTACTTATAAGTCAATGATTAGCAGAAAATCGGCCTCAGTTTGGTGAGCTCTCCGCTAGCTTCGTAATAAAGTCTAATCGACAATAGTCGCTTCCCCGCTTCTTCGCTGTCAGTGGGACGGGTGGATCACACTGTCGCTTATCCTATTGTCAGCCAATTCATCCAGTTAGTGTGAATTGCAATCAAAATGCTTGTCGCCGCAAGTAGCGACTAGTATTAGGATTGGAGTAAGTTCTGGTTGAATTGTAATATTCCTGTTCCTTCAGAGTCGAAAGCACGTTAAAAAGAGAAAGGATTCCTTTTGTTTATTTTATCCACGAGGATAATATCATCTCAACGTGTACACTGTACATGATCAGAAAGTGGATAAAACTGTAGCTGTAAAACATTATATCCTCTCACTGAGTAGAAATTTTCCCCGGCCTGGCTGTTAGGGGAGCGGCATATCTTTGATTATTTTAGCGACTAGTATTAGGATTAAGTAAGTTCGGGTTGAATTGTAATATTCCTGTTCTTTCAGAATTGAAAGCACGTTTAAAGGAGAAAGGATTCCTTTTGTTTATTTTATCCACGAGGATAATGTACACTGATACACGAGGATAATGTATGAGGACGTGTACTGTGTACAAGTGTACATGCTCAGAGAGTGGATAAAATCGGAGCTGTAAAACATTATATCCTCTCAATGAGTAGAAATTGTCCTCGGCCTGCAGTGCTAGGGGGGCGGGATACCTTTCAATATTTTCCATGTGATATTATTCGGTTAGTATAATATATGTATAGTAGATCGCTATAATTGTAGTGTTGCGTAACCCTTTCAACGGCGTAATGAGGCATCCGTCGCCGCAAACGTGTGGCTGCGGTTTAACGTGACACGTCTTGTCACGTTATCCTTCACACGATCTCCCGTCACTCCCTGAGGACGGTAGTGATGGCCAATTAACGCTCCACCACAGTGCGGTCACATCATCCAATCAAACCACGCGCGGCGGCTGACACGTTGTTACCTGCAGCGAAGTTAATTAGCTATTGATGAGGATTATAAATGCCTCGTTGGGCGAGGGGTTCAAACGTTCGAAGACCTAAGTGTTGATTCCCGGGTTGGCTCAATAATCTAGGGAAGGAAAACGTGGCAAATAATTTATGAGCACAGCTAAAGCCATTTGAATGGATCTGGCTGAAATTTTGCTAAGATAGCTACTACGACCTAGCTTAGGAGTGAATTGGCTGCGGACGCCCACTGACAGGTACTGGATGCAGCAGTCGGTGGCCTCTCGCTCCCTTACATTATCCAGGCAATGGTTCGGAGCAAGACAGCGTGGAATCCCACGGCCTTCTTTTGCGAGGAGGTAAAGGAGGTAGCGGAGTGTGAGAGAGAAATTCAGGCAACTCATCCCTCTCATAGGGGATGCTCCGGTCGTCAGAGGTCAAATAAACTCCTGCCTCCACGCGAGTGCCGTACAGATGACCGACGTTAGGGGTCGTCGTTCAAGCCATGACCATCCCAGGAGGTTGCTTCCCAAATCCCTTAACCTGGACCCGTCGACTCAGGTACTACCTGGCGGGAGCGCAATTATTACGAAAGTCGTTAAAAATTTGGCTTAGCCTCCCACCAGTCCAAAAATAAAAATAAGTTTGGAATTGCACCTACATGTTTTCGTACAAAATTTTCTTTAAGTGAAGATACGATACCGACATGTTATTATTATTAACATACGTGCGGTATGGAGTTGGAGAGTATGAAACTTGCCTCATTATATTGAACTGATTCTAATATTAGGATTAGGTACTGTAAAGGAACGAGTAACTTCGCTACAGAATTTGATAGGCCCTTTTAACCTCGTAGGCTAAGCGCCTCTTTGTTTCCAACTATCGGCGATGCTCAAACCATTTACCGGATGCCTCAAGTTTTCATTATCGCGGCTTAATGAAGCGACTCCCACTCCGACGTCGAGGCCACGCAGCGTCTTAGAGGAGAAGTTTTAACCCAATTTGTTCAGCCCGCTATTTGCTCTGCGCTTGAAGACGTCAAGGTCGAACCCCGCTCGTGACGTATTATCGTCCTGTTGAGTTGTTACGCTGTTATATAAGGCTCAATTGTCGGCTAACATTTTACATAAAATGGGTAAGTTTTAAGTAAGGTCTGATAGATAAATGGACATGTCAACACAGACATCTCACTTAGCTCGGTCAACTACTTACGGCAACGTAAATGTATTTTTAAAGAGAAACTAATGATCTTGCGACACTGTTACCGTAACCGACACTTTACGTAATTTTTGAAGTTTTAGCTTTTGTTGGTTGGTTTGTTTTTTTATAGAATGAGAAGAAACATTATCTATTTTTTGGAGTACATGACAAAGTGCCTTGTCCTTGTCTTGTAACCTACCTACCTGCGAATGTTTTTATATTTTCTAAAAACACTATAGCAAGTAGGTATCTAAATAGTGTAGATATATTTTTTTATTGAATTCCAATATATCGTGTTAGGTGAAGCTACAGTTAGTATAAGCTAATTTACTAATCAGTGGTAAAAGAGAACAAAGAAATGTGACATTTATTAGCAGTTGCAACATTAAAAAGACTTGGATGGTCAACCTCAATGAAAAATTTTCGTCAATAATTCGATCCCTAAAATCACGTATAAACCCTATCAAGCTCTACTATACATTATTGGTGGGTTAGCGGTAAATCTCACGTGGGATACGGGCCTATCCGTCGCCGCCTACATACATCACTGAGCTTACTGTAAGCCCGCTAGCGACATCGATACCTGCCCGACACTACATCTGTCTGTTGAACTGTCGATGATATCGTCAAGCCTTTCCCAGCTATTTGCCTGAATATTTTTTAGATTTTTTTCCTATACGCAAGAATAATGAGAGGATTGAGATGTTCATCTGATGTTTAATGCTGCCCAATGCCCATGTCTTAGCGCTTATGCCCACTGCGCTTATTGATACTTAGGTATGAGAAGAAGAAGATAAATCATGCTTAGTGTGATAGAATTTTGAACACTTGCTGTTATTGGCAGGGGATCCTGATGAACTTTTCGACTTCAATTCAAAACTCAAAAAACTCAAAATATCTTTATTTCACATAGACCTAACGTACAGCCTCTTTTAAAAAGTCAATACGATATTTGTCGCTATTGTGATAACTACAAGTCGATTTAAAACTAAGTTTACGAGGGTTCAGGGATTCTCTGGAGGATTCCCGCTCATCAATATCTCCAGAAATATCAGTTCTTCAGTTTCATTTTGCTCAGCAATCACGTTGGCATGCTTCAAAACGAAATACTGCCGTACATTATTGCGTCACTTTTATAACTGAACGTGAACTTGGTAGAGTTCAATCACCTGTAGTGTCCGTAGCGTAGCGTAATTGCTGTCACAGCAAAATTTCAAACAAAAATTTATTTTCAACATATTCCCATTCACCATTTAACCCTCTCCGCGTTAAGGACAAATACAATGCTACTCGCGCCCCCGCCCGCGCGCCTTTCATCTCGTTTCATCTCTCATCATCAGTAACACAACTCTCCATTAATCATCGCGTCACAGATTCAATGACGTCACAGCTCGCTCGCAGCCCACGCACCGCCGCGGCTACATTTTCATAAAATTACACGAACTTTCAGTGTTGAATGGCGTTTACTTTTCAGCGCCCACGAGTTTATTACAAAGGTTTTATTAGGGTTGTATATCTTCTATTACGGCAAAGAAAAGGCCTATTTTCTTAATGCCTACCCGCCGCGCCACAGGCCGTTAGGTAAAACAGTAATGATTCGGGTTGAGTAGTAACGAAGAGAAAACTAACTACACCGGCTCGGAAAGTGCCTTCTAAAGTCCTCCAAAACGAAGCTGAAAGTACGTCATTGTTAGAAATCAAATCAATAATAAAATGCACGCCAGTGGGGTAAATAAAAACTGTCATTTTATGTATCTAAATAACATTTTTTATTTAGTAAAACTAAAGTCAGACAAGCGTTTACTATATAATAAAGTATTTTTTAAGTAATGAGCTCCTTCCTCATCAAAATGCTATAATGAGTTATGCAACACAAAATGTTCCGGCCTACGCCTTCACAACACCAAATTTGTCAATATTGTTAATTGCATTTCAAATCCTTACAGGCGTATTCCATTATTATAATGACATTGCATCTTTGAAGTTAGTCACTCGACAACCATGCTCGGGTGAACACAATAAAACAAACTAACGGCTAAAGTTGGTGTTTTTATTTCGCCCCAATTATATGCCTAAACATATAAGTTGGCCCATGAGGGTACCCGCTAAAAGGAAGAAAATAGAAGAAACGTGCGACTGCGATACGCTAGATATTGCACCACGGTCCAAGAAGAAGACAAACAAGCAACGTGAGACTGTGATACACAGGGATATCACACCACGACGCAGTTTTGCCAGATAAGTGTCCTTCCTTCTTTGTTCTTTCTTATCCCTTCCTAAAGTAGTGGCTAAAGCTATTGGGAATTGCATTGATTTGCGTAAACAAAGTAATTTGCAGATCTTTTAGTGCAAATCAAATCTTAACCGTAAAATTTCTGAATCCCACAGAATAGTGGCTAAAGCTATCGGGATATTGTTTATTTTGTAATCAAAATCACATCAAAGTAATATTAGTAAATTTAATCAAATAATCGTAATTTTGCATAGCAATCATAACTATAAAATCATTGCGCAATAAATATATTTATATGTTTACTACCGCCATTAATGGGATGAAAACATTGAAAATTACAATTTTTGTGTTAAATTTCTTCGGAAATACATTCAATTCATCATAAATTAATAAAATTCCAGTCTACTATGATTTTACCAATAATATTTTAAAGTTTTATAATGTTTTCAACGAATAATTGTGATTTGAACCATTCTTAACCTACCTACCCTACATATTTGTTACTTTGATTTATGTTTATCAGGTTGATTATTACAGTTAAATCCAAGGAGTAATTTACAATAATAGTATAAACAAATAATTGAATAATAGTTTCGAGTGAAATAATCGTGATCATAAAGTTGATCGCACACTTGACAGCGAGTCGTTTCGTGAACTTTGTTTAGCTAGATATTTAGTTTTGCCGATCATTTCAGCATTTCGTGCGACTGCTGCTCGACTTAAGTTGCATAATTATAATCAGCGTGCAGCAGGCGATAAGCGGAGTAGGTGCTTGGTGAATTTCGAACTGCCGCGCGCCGCGCCGCGCCGCTCGCTGGAGCGATCAGGTGGAGTCGCGACAGAAATGAGGAGCGTGAGCATTTGAGCATTTTATTAATAGCAACATTATTTACAATTCACAATGACTGATAAAAGCCAAAATTTAAAAGATTTACTCCTTAAACGAGCTTCAATTAAAGCACAGATTATTACATTTAAAAATTATTTGAATAGTATTTCTAAAGCATTAGAATTAGATGATTTTCAATTAAATGTATTAAATATTAAACTTGCAAGGTTTGAATCCTTGTCAGGTCGGTTTGATAATTTGCAGGATAAAATAGAGGTATTAATTACTCCAGAGAATTCATTTAATGAAATTGATGAGCGCGATATTATTGACCGCGACATCACCAGAAATATTGCCATAGCAAAGGTATTAATAGAAAAATTCACTAATAAAATAAAATGCAAACACATGTGTCATGAATCCTTTAGTTATAATAATAATTCTTCTCAGTGTCATTCCGAACAAAATAATGAAGTAATTCATCAAAATTTAGTGCATAAATTAGACGAGTCATATTTCACTTCTCCTATATTAAATCATAATATAACCACTTCCTCAAATACGGTATCAGAGATATGTGGTATGCAATTAAATTCTGCAAATGAAGATGTTGATGTCAATATTATCTGTGTTGTAGATGAGATCCCTAAACACTCTGTTAATATTGTATTATCCGATCCCGAATTTACAAAGCCAACCAGTGGAGTATTGGTAGAAAATACGTTTTTGGACTTACAAGTAAATCAGCCAATCTCTCATAGTGCTGGGAAGCCAAATCTCAGAAATTCTCGTTTAGGTTGGCTTATATCAGGCCCGATACATAAGTCAGTGATTAGCACCAAAGCGACATCTATCTGTCGCAACTTCGTTTCCAAATTATCCAGCAGAACTAAGATCGAGGATTTTGGTTTTTGTATAAATATATTAAGGTGGGTTCTGAGACACATAAGCCTTAATATTTTGATTCGGATTCGGGGATTAGAAATAAATAGTCAACCCCAATAAACATTTTATGTTTTAAGTTTTAGGTTAGGTTAGTGGTGGTCTATAAACTATGCCTAGACAATCTAATAGGTTCAGTGGCAGTCCGGCCAACGTAGCGTTTTATAAATTTAGTTTAGTTTAGAGCTTATATACGTTTATTAGGTTTTAGTGTACTTTAAGATAAGTCTGTTTACAGTTGTTCAGCTATCGAGCTATTTTAGAGTATTTTTGCAGATTAATTTGTTAAGTGTAGTGAAGTAAGTACAAGTTAAGTTTTTTTTTAGCCTGTTAGTTTCCATAGTTGAAACAAACGCAAGCACAACTAAAATATTATATACTTAAATAAAAAATAAATATATATAGGTATAAATTATATTAAAAAATATATATACTTAGATAAAATATACATAGATATAAAACATATATAAAAAAATATATAGATAAAAATAAGGCGGTGCTAGCTATTTAAATAAGGGCGTAGAAGAGTGGTTATACGTGCAATCAATTAAATATGACTCAGTGAGTAGGTTAAATGCCTCTATCTGATGCTGCAAATCGTCAAGATATTGTGAATTTGATTTTTTTTTTACGAACTTACGCTTCTCATTTCAAATCTCTCACCTACAGTCGTGTTATTAGTAGTAATAGTCTTATTGTTCCAAGTAGCCGTATACTTCAGTAATTTAATACTAAAATTCAAAATTCAACAATTTAACATACAACAACAATTTGCTTGATTTAAACTTTGTTTGCCCGAATCAATGCAATTCTTAGTAGTTCTTTCTTCCTTTCTCCTGTTTTGTCATTATATCCTAATCACCTTCATCCTTCACTCCCGGACACTTCATCGATGGAGTATGCTGAGCTGCGTTGCCATCGTCAGCATTTGATGCAAAAATCAACCTTTAGAGAAAATTAAATGAGCACCCTGAAGCCATGAACATCATTGAAGCCCATGTTGGCGCAAGAAGTATCTGCCTGGGGAAATCACTAAAACCCTCGCATCTCTATAGATTTGTCGTTTTGGATGGCTGCACAACGTTCTTTGAACCCAATGGAGTGTCAAGAGTACCAACAGAAGATCTTACATCCAGTTACCTGAGAACTGCTGAAGAACTGAGGTGTTGAAATGTGTCATTTCAACGCGGCGGAAGATGTTCCGGCCTACGCCTTCACAACACCAAATTTGTCAATATTGTTAATTGCATTTCAAATCCTTACAGGCGTATTCCATTATTATAATGACATTGCATCTTTGAAGTTAGTCACTCGACAACCATGCTCGGGTGAACACAATAAAACAAACTAACGGCTAAAGTTGGTGTTTTTATTTCGCCCCAATTATATGCCTAAACACAAAATAATTCTTCTCTGTGCAAAACAGCTTTCTGAATGTGACGATAGAGTCTGACACAAAATTCATAGGTTGCTATAAACACCTAGGTATAATATCTAAATTACTAACGTACGAGTTGGGCCTGTGTGTAACATTAAACATTTCGAATTTGGAATAGCGTTCAATAGTCATAAAGCGTGCATTGGTCAGTATCGCTTTATGATTTAATTCATTCGTTTGTGCCCCTCAAGCGCGGGCTCCGTGGAAACTACACTCAGCTCAGTAATGGAGCTAAAAGAGATTCCGGACCGTTTCATGCGCCCGCCGGTTACAATGGAACCTGGAGGATTCATTCCACTCGGTAATTAATTGTCGCCTGTGGGAGTCAAGCTAACCTAACTTTGAACTACGTGCGTTAGTGGTTCCACAATGTTAGTCCGCTTAGCAAACATTGATAGTACCTATAAGAAAACATCATGAAATCGAGTTCATATAGTAACCTTTACAAGGAAGTTCGCTAAAGCAATGTACTTACAGCCTAAAGCCTTTTTTGGGATTAAGAATTACCGTATGTCCTTTACCAAGCTCTAGTTTCTCTGTGCCAAATTTCATCAAAATTGGTTCTGTGGTTTAGGCGTGAAAGCGTAACAAATAAAGTTACATTCACATTTATAATATTAAAGTAGGCATTGTTGTACGTAAGTAAACACGTAGGAAGCGATTTAGGTAATTCTTCGTTCTTGATACGCACTGCACTGCAAGGCTATAAATACCCTCCCAGCTTCCGTCTTCCCCACCACCTAAACTTTGTGAGTACAACTTGGTAAGTTAAATAATTATGTCGAGATAATGAATACGAGTAGGAACCGTTAATAATAACATTATGCTACCGAGTTGATGATGAAAAGTCTCCGGTGTTGAGCAAAGCTATCGATTTTAGTCGTAAAGTTGCCTCTGAACACGAAGAGCTGCCTAAATCACCTCCTCTAATGCATTCCCCAGCATCCATCAAAGTTATACGATCTATCCGATTATACTTATTAAAACATCTCCAGTTACTTTTGGTTTACTCCGATCGTTAAAAATTATAAAAATACAAGACAGTCAGACTGCATTGTCGGTGGCAACCTTTATTCGTCACAAATCCTGTACTGAGTAGATTCATGAAATGCCATAACTAAAGTTGCTTTCGACTGAGTAGCGACAGACTTCAACAGAATAACAATCCGTCGAAGTGCGACTGAACTTGCCACTCTCTATTGACGATTCAGTTGATGGAGTCTCCCCCCCCCCCCCTCCCCCCTTCAACCCCTCGCGCAGTTTAAATATCTCTAGGTTCAGCGTTGTGAAAGTTTTGAAATTACTTTCAACTTTGCAATTACCTCGCAGTGCGCTTTGAATTCAAAACTACCCTGTATTTATAAACAACCAATATTTGATGTATTTTTATCAAAATATATTGTTTGCAAATATAGGGTGGTTTTAGTTTAGCTGTTTTTGGTTTACTCAAAAACAAATCTCAATGGTTTTTCTTTCACATAGGCACTTATGAATTGTCAGATTGTCATACTCATGCCACCACATACGGAAAGCTGTTTTACGCCGACAAGAAAGGGCAAGAAATTCGGCACTTGCTTTTAAAACTATTTTGATTTTGATATTGATGGAGTGTCATAGCTTTAGTACAGTCTATGATAATGAATATCACAGTTAAATCATTGCCATAGACAACTTTTCACTATACATTAATATCTGCTAAATCTTAATAAAAAGAAAAGTGAAATCCTAACAAAGTTTGTATTTCAGTGAAGTCGATTTCATTTTTCTAAGCTCGTCGGGATTTTATTGAAGACGATAAAATTATTATAGACCCTTTCGATATACCCACTACAGATATACCCACTACAGATATACCCACTACAGATATACCCACTACAGATATACCCACTACAGATATACCCACTACAGATATACCCACTACAGATATACCCACTACAGATATACCCACTACAGATATACCCACTACAGATATACCCACTACAGATATACCCACTACAGATATACCCACTACAGATATACCCACTACAGATATACCCACTACAGATATACCCACTACAGATATACCCACTACAGATATACCCACTACAGATATACCCACTACAGATATACCCACTACAGATATACCCACTACAGATATACCCACTACAGATATACCCACTACAGATATACCCACTACAGATATACCCACTACAGATATACCCACTACAGATATACCCACTACAGATATACCCACTACAGATATACCCACTACAGATATACCCACTACAGATATACCCACTACAGATATACCCACTACAGATATACCCACTACAGATATACCTTTGGTAGGTAAGGCGATGCTTAAAAGGGATTACAAAGTGCCCTATTCCAGGTAAATAACCTCAATTCAGTTCCAGAATACACGTCTCATTTCTATGTTTTTAATAATTCATTCATATTTCAGACGCTTCTCTTTTACTGGTTAATAGATATGTTCTTTTGCTTGAGGTAATAGATGAAACATGTTCTAGGCAAACTTTGAAATTCTAATATTCCTCTTTGTAGGATTTCCTCAAACGCATTTATATGAAAATAAACTTGTGCAATAGAGCATTTCCACTTTCGAAGTATTAAACGCAAATATTGCAACTTGTGAGGCTTTTATCACACAGCATCCTCTAACTCAGAGTATACAGATCTACGGGAGTATCATTGCAGCTACGGCAAGTATATTACTGGTAGAATGAGAGAAGTCCTGAAAATGCTAATAATATTATTAATTTTGTAATTTGTCATTACAAGAATGATGTTAGAACTTAGAAGCAACAATAGAAGAAGAATCTACAAACGGGACGAATGACCCGTCATGCTAATGGTGTTTGCTCTAAAAAAAGTAAGGATTTTTTGCCTCCGTTTGTATGGTTGAGATTTGTTAGCGATGTAAAGACTGTTTGCGTATAAAATTTTATGATTTGAAAAATTCTGTCTGTTTTCTCCTATTTAAATACGAAACTTGTATTGTTGTGAATAATCACGCGCATTCTCTTTGATGTGTGCCTTGAAACCGCGGATTCCCCAATCGTCCATGATTACTGACGATTATAAATGATCATCGGCCACTACAGCTAGTCAAACCCCATTATACAATGGTCGTGTCCGCATCAAATCATCTATACTTATTGACATGTATAACAAATTATCTTTAAAACTTTTAAATAATTAAACTGCAATTTATATTCCCCTGATCTTTATCATATGAATCAAATATACCTATTATACTATTCACAATTGACAGTTCATTTTTTGTGCCGATTTGAAGCGCCTCCCTCGAAAGTCCACCGTACTAAATTGACATTTGTTGCTAGTGACCGTCGTTTTGAATGTCATTTTATTTTAGTTCCATGGACGCTCACGCTAGTTTACGCAACAACCAGCGCCAAAATGGCGAAAATCAAATGTCTTCATTTTTACGTTGACAGTCTCTGATCCAGCGTACTAGTATGATAGAAGTTCAGTGAATATATTTCATCGATCAATCAATCCAAGAACGCATTCACACGACACAGGTCATACAACTTGTGTTCACTTAACATACAACTTGCGTTCACTTCACATACTTCTAATACTTACCTACTACCATAAAGCCAATACTTATTCGCGAATATAAATAGAAAGATTCATATTTTATTAGATACTTTACGAGCTTAAGTGGATTCCGGATACAGATTTTGGAGCTCAAATTCAATTTATTGAAGATGACACCGCCCCCTGCGCGCCTGCCTCTTTTATCTCATTTTCGTTTTTAAAACGGATTTCCTTATAACATGAAACAAATCAGTTCGGGAACACTTAAGGGATTATACAAAGTTTAGCGTCCTTTGAAAGAAACGTCGAGGACCCTTCGCCGTTTCTGAAACGCGTTTGTAAAACTTCTATTCTTTTTGATCCCCGCTTATCACCGCTTATCGAATCTGCACCAGGAAGACGTTTCGGCTAAACTAATCGTGTTCTTTGTAGGATTACTTCAAGTGACTATAGGGTTCTTCAAACGTTTTCAGCTTCCTATTTGGAACTTGCTTGCTTGGGGTACAATGGGCGCTTTAATTTTTACCGTCACGATATTACCGGGGACGACCACAGCACAACTGCAACAGGGGAGAAAAATGTCTTCATATCATACCATACATTTGACTGCCCTGTGTTGCAGTTGTGCTGTGGTCGTCCCCGGTAATATCATGACGGCAAAAATTATAAAAGCGTCACCGTCAGGCCAAATTACGGCCTACTAACTTGAAAACTCGCTTAAACTGCTCCTTAAGTTGGAAGATATGTACTGTATCCAGTAGTAAGGAAACTCGCATCCATATATACTACATCCATATTCCACCCTGAAAAAGGCAGTCGTAAAAACGCTCTCAGTTCCTGAGAAATACATGTACATACATACAGTATGCACTTAGTAAATGTAACTATTAATTTAAAAGTTCATAAAGATTATGAATTTTTAAAAGATGTAAACATTGGTTTATAATAGTGATAAAATTTCAACATTAGTGTTTACGCGAGAGTAGCTCACGCGCACGACGTTCGCTCTCTCTCTAACCCGCGGAAGCCCTCATCCGCGCGTCTCGCTCACGCTTTGGTTACGGCGAGTTTTTTGTATCGAATCGTGCGCTCCCGCTCCAACTCGCGGAAACGCCAATCTTCCTATCCCGCTCGCGCATCGGTCGCCGAGATTTTTTGTTTGCATTGAATAGTGCGCTCCCTCGCTAACCCGCAGAGGCGCTTATCTGCGTGTCCCGCTCACGCCTCGGTTACGAGAGTTTTTTTTTTGTGCCTGCAATGACGCGGCGATAACGGGGCGCGCACAGTACGAATCGGAGTCAGCTAGCAACAGCCGTGCGTGCGGCTGGGTTTTTTGCGGCGCCCTTTTGCCCCGGCGGTTTGTACCCCAAGAAACGTGCGTTTTGGGACCGCGTCAATTCTAATAGACAGTTTTTGTGGGGGCGCGACCTTTTGTGCGTATTCGTGAACTCATCTTGTGGCCCCAGTCTGCTGTCGCCCGACAAACTTAGCGGTTCCCCGCGCGTGGCTGACGTAATTTTGATCACGTGTCGTCTTTGAAACGCGTAGTCGCGAGACGTAAATTACTATACTACGTTTGAGTAGCCACGTTTATATTTGCGCGGGTGAGTAGTCACCGAATACTGCGCAACGAGTTGCTCGTTTGGAAGCGCCGGAGTCGTTTTCGTGCCGCGGTTTGTTTTCCCCGGACCTGATTGTTTGGGGACCGCTTCGACTTGCGCTGTGATATCGCTGGGTTTTTTGGACATTGCACGCGTGTTTGGGACATTGACTAGTTGTTGTGCCGGCCTTTGTGAGTTCGCTACGCTCGCCGGATCTACCTAGTAACACGCGTGCCCAGCTGCGTTTAGCGGCGATAAAGTTCGCGGTAGTTAAGTAATTGTAGACCGCGCTGTCATTGACCGCTGAACTTGTGTGTCGTGAACCACGTACTTTATTTTATTCGCTTGAGTGTTTGTGGGAGTTGAAGCCAGCCTGAACGTTCGACATATTTTGACCGTCGCGTTCATTGTTGCGGGTTGCGACCCACTGTGCTGCTGCATTGAGCACTCCACTCATAGGAGGCGAACGAACGATTGGAGCTGTGTTCGTGTTTGACGTGTCTGGGAGCTGATTGGTGCAGAGGACCTACGGTTGCAAGCCCCACACACACACCTACACACCCCTTTACACTTTCACGTCACATACTGTCCCACATCCACTACAGGGGGCGTCGCATCGAGTATCGTCGCATGCATCAACCAGGTTAGTGGCCTTCTATTTTCCTTGTCTATGTCGAAGGCTGTCGCTGCCCGAGTTGACGATTGCCGTAGTAGTGCTAGTAAAAGCCGCCTGTTATTTCCACTGATCGGCTAGTGAGACTCGGATATTACTATCCGACTCGGATTGGATACCGTCATCCGTACTGATCACTGTAGTCTCACTAGTCGGTCCCCCCTCGACCTGTCCGGGCTCGTTCCTCTATGGGCCCGGGAACTCAGCCCTCGTCTGGACAGGCAAGGGGCCGTAACATTTGGTAGCAGAGCGTGGTTTCGCGCCTTTTGGTTAAGCGGCTTTTACACGTTCGGCGCGTCGATATCGATATTTGTTGCGCGTATTTAATTCGTCGCGTATCTCTGTCGGTCACACGTTTGTAGGCGTGGTACGCCACGTGTCGGACCGATACGCCGCGTTAACGGCCACAGATTATTGTACCGCTACACCACGCGTTTTTGTAGCAACGCCGCGTTTATTTACCGCGTGCCGCGCGTTTGTTAACCGCGACCTTGATTAGCGTTCTGCACGTGTTGGTGTTTGCATCTGTGCTTGTTCTACTTCCTTGTTGTTTTATTTTTTGGTTTCGTGCTTCCTTGTAATTATTCTCGCGCAGTCTCGCCATGCCTTCGCATAGGCCTCCGGTGCGCCGTATGCAGGATGAGCTGCGGTGGGCAGCTAGCGCGCATGCGCTTATTACTCGTCCAGACAGGACGGCTAGCTTGCTCCACCGCCTTGAGCAGCTCCCAGCCAGACGAGCCCATTTTGAAGAGGCCTATTCGGAATTCCTTGCTACAGTGGAGGACGACGAGGCGCGAGAATCGGCCCAGAAGGACTACGAGCAGTTCTTCGAGTTCACAGACGATGTGCTCGAGGCTGGGGCCAAAATGAAGCGCGAGGCTCGACAGAGCATGCTGTGCGAGTCGCCTCGCCCGCAGCCGCAGCCCGCCCTATTGGGTCGGCTGCCTACTTTGGACCTTCCACACTTTGGTGGGCGGCTTCAAGACTGGATGGGGTTCATCTCCATCTTCGACAGTCTAGTCCATACCCGCCGCGACCTATCCCCGGGCCAAAAAATGGCCTATTTGCGGACCTCCCTTCAAGGGGAGGCACTTGGGGTAGTCTGCCATTTGAAGTTGTCTGACGCCAGCTACTCCACGGCCAGAGAACTCCTCGAGAGGCGCTACGCCAATGTGCGCCGCCTTGCTGACGCGCACATGATGGAGTTAATATCCCTCCCGGTTTTGAAAGACCTAGCACGTCTCCGGGAGGTGATCATTGACCCAGTCGTGGTTGCTTGCAACGCCCTTCGACAACTTGACTTACCGGTGGATCAGTGGTCCTTCTGGCTTCTTCACCTGGTTCTGTCCCGCCTGCCTCTCGATCTGCGGATCCGATTTGAAGAGAGGTACGGCGGGGACGGGGCTAATTATATACCCCCGTTCAGTGACCTCTTAAAGTTCCTTGAGGAACAGAGCCGCCAGGTGGAGAATGCCGTGGCCTCGGGAACACCGGCAAAGGAGCCGGCGCGACCGACGCCACCTTCTAAACCCACGACTTCCACCAGGGGTTCCAAGCAGCCAGAATTAGCGCAGGAGACTGGACGCCGCCCAATTCTAAACTTTAGTGGTCTTGCTGCGACCGAGGTGACTCCCTGTCACTATTGCCGTGCTTCCACGCACTCGACGACCTACTGCCCTAAATTCTTGGAGAGACCGCCCAAGTCCCGTAGGGCCATCGCTAGGGAGCGCCGTTGGTGCTACTCTTGCTTAGGTCGGCACTTACAACGAAATTGCCAGCACCAACGGCCTTGTCCCCATTGTCAGGGCAACCACCTTCCTATTCTTTGCCTCGACCGCAATGGCGTCGGTAGGCAGGAGGTGGTTGAGCGGACACCCGGCAGGAGTGGAGTCTCCTCACCGGTCACAGGCCCAGCCGAAAGAAGGCGTGGTGACACTGTTAGTGCGGCCCCTGGTTTTGATAGGGCTTCACCCCCCCCTCGGGCGGGGGTGCAGCCCTCCAGGGGCGGGGGCGTTCCGCCCTCTGTCAACCCTGAGGGAGGTTTTGCCGTCGCTCAGCCTGATCCAAGGAGGTACTCCCCTCCTCTGGCTGAATACCCCAGGCTGCAGCGACACCTTCCTCGATGGCCTGGACACCCCCTTCCGCACTACGCCGCCCCGCGGCTGTCGTACATGGCCAGACCCCCTCAGACCGGGAGAGACGCTTGGGTGTACCCTGGGGGAACCCCACCTCTTGGTGTGGTCGAAGTTCCCCAAGAAGGCCCTTACGAGCGCCCAAGGCTAGAGGAGTTGCCCGAAAGGGGCAACTTCCGTTGACTTGCTGCTGCCTTGGCTCCCACCACCGCCACCTCACCTGACCATTTGAACGACCATAAGCCGGTCTGCCAGACTGTACTTTTACCAACGGCTTTGGTCAGGGTGTACAACCCGAAGGGTGAGTGGCTTATGGTACGCGCGCTGCTAGATCTCGGATCACAGCGCTGGATTGCGTCGTTGTGGTGGGTGAGCGCTTCGGGGCAAGTCTCATTGCACCTTGTCCTAGCTAAGTGCAAGGTTGCATCTATCAGGTCTCGTCTAACAATTCCTAAGTTGCACTTGTGGAGCCGAACTATTGACCCGGTTACTAAACCACGTCCACGCTTCTTGGAAGTCTCTGGTAAACATGGTGGACGTTTTTGCTTGGTCGGACAGTGAGATTGTCCTGTGTTGGCTTCGGACTTCGGTCCATAATCTTGGCTTTTTTAAATACTCATGCGGGTTGCAATACCCTCTCAGCCATTTTGCAGCGTGAGTTTGGATTTTGGCAGGCCGACGAACCATTCGAAGCGTGATCTTCAACTGTATTGCTTGCTATCGTTTGGAGGCATCCATTGCACAGCTTGTGATGGGTGACCTGTCTGCGGACCGCGAAAAGGCTGCTCGACCTTTCGCCGGTGTTGGAACCAATTGCCGGTCCTTTCTTAGTGAAGAGCTCTAACCTTAAGAATGCTCGGTCTTTTGAGGCCTACTTGTGCGTCTTTGTTTGCCTTGCAACCAAGGCAGTCCACTTGGGACTTGTCAGTGCCCTCAGCACGGAGGCGTTCGTGGCCACTCTGGGCCGCCTCGTGAGCCGTCGCGGCCTACCCGATTTGGTTCGGACAGACTGCTGGACTAATTATAAGGGAACCAATCGTTATTTGAAGGAGGTCGTCGACTTCATTGTTGAGAGCAAGCACTGTGTAGGCACCGCCATGTCTAGAATGGGAGATCTTGTTATGCTTAAAGAATCTAATCTACTCCCACTATTTTGCGTCGTGGACGCATGGTTAATCTGTTATTTGGATCGGATGGCGTTCCGCGGGTGGCCGAGGTTTTGTAGGGGACTCCGTATTGCAACGTGCCGTGGCCACGTTGTCCCAACGGCCTATTGATTAGCGAATCTACATTCTTAGATTCGGAGCGGGGGATTGTTTACGCGAGAGTAGCTCACGCGCACGACGTTCGCTCTCTCTCTAACCCGCGGAAGCCCTCATCCGCGCGTCTCGCTCACGCTTTGGTTACGGCGAGTTTTTTGTATCGAATCGTGCGCTCCCGCTCCAACTCGCGGAAACGCCAATCTTCCTATCCCGCTCGCGCATCGGTCGCCGAGATTTTTTGTTTGCATTGAATAGTGCGCTCCCTCGCTAACCCGCAGAGGCGCTTATCTGCGTGTCCCGCTCACGCCTCGGTTACGAGAGTTTTTTTTTTGTGCCTGCAATGACGCGGCGATAACGGGGCGCGCACAGTACGAATCGGAGTCAGCTAGCAACAGCCGTGCGTGCGGCTGGGTTTTTTGCGGCGCCCTTTTGCCCCGGCGGTTTGTACCCCAAGAAACGTGCGTTTTGGGACCGCGTCAATTCTAATAGACAGTTTTTGTGGGGGCGCGACCTTTTGTGCGTATTCGTGAACTCATCTTGTGGCCCCAGTCTGCTGTCGACCGACAAACTTAGCGGTTCCCCGCGCGTGGCTGACGTAATTTTGATCACGTGTCGTCTTTGAAACGCGTAGTCGCGAGACGTAAATTACTATACTACGTTTGAGTAGCCACGTTTATATTTGCGCGGGTGAGTAGTCACCGAATACTGCGCAACGAGTTGCTCGTTTGGAAGCGCCGGAGTCGTTTTCGTGCCGCGGTTTGTTTTCCCCGGACCTGATTGTTTGGGGACCGCTTCGACTTGCGCTGTGATATCGCTGGGTTTTTTGGACATTGCACGCGTGTTTGGGACATTGACTAGTTGTTGTGCCGGCCTTTGTGAGTTCGCTACGCTCGCCGGATCTACCTAGTAACACGCGTGCCCAGCTGCGTTTAGCGGCGATAAAGTTCGCGGTAGTTAAGTAATTGTAGACCGCGCTGTCATTGACCGCTGACCTTGTGTGTCGTGAACCACGTACTTTATTTTATTCGCTTGAGTGTTTGTGGGAGTTGAAGCCAGCCTGAACGTTCGACATATTTTGACCGTCGCGTTCATTGTTGCGGGTTGCGACCCACTGTGCTGCTGCATTGAGCACTCCACTCATAGGAGGCGAACGAACGATTGGAGCTGTGTTCGTGTTTGACGTGTCTGGGAGCTGATTGGTGCAGAGGACCTACGGTTGCAAGCCCCACACACACACCTACACACCCCTTTACACTTTCACGGCACATACTGTCCCACATCCACTACAGGGGGCGTCGCATCGAGTATCGTCGCATGCATCAACCAGGTTAGTGGCCTTCTATTTTCCTTGTCTATGTCGAAGGCTGTCGCTGCCCGAGTTGACGATTGCCGTAGTAGTGCTAGTAAAAGCCGCCTGTTATTTCCACTGATCGGCTAGTGAGACTCGGATATTACTATCCGACTCGGATTGGATACCGTCATCCGTACTGATCACTGTAGTCTCACTAGTCGGTCCCCCCTCGACCTGTCCGGGCTCGTTCCTCTATGGGCCCGGGAACTCAGCCCTCGTCTGGACAGGCAAGGGGCCGTAACAATTAGGGTTTAATTTGTAGCCTGATGGTCTAATTGGTGGAGCAAGCCGTGATAGCTGGGAACCGCGGGTTCATATTATCATGTCATATACGTCAACTTGTTCTTTGCCGCGTTCGGAAATAACCGTTGCACTGCCAAGGTGATGTAAAGAAAACAATAGCAGTGATTATGTTAAAATCACTCCATAAAGAGTTACATTTTTTTACATTTTTTTGGTATGGAAACCTAAAATTAATGAAGAGACCAAACTCTCAATAGAACAATTTTTTAGCTATTCAGTTAAGACAATTTTTGTTTTTCTAATAGATAATAAAATAGACAATTAACATTATTATTATTATGAAAGTGAATTAATGTCAACGCACGTCACAGCACATCAGTCTCTCGCGGATTGCGCAATATACATCGCATGCACAGCATCGCTGGAAGCTATACACCACGGAGCTGTCCCGCTAATGGATTGTGTCAAAACACACTGTCAAATTGAGTCAGCGTTACACGGCACTGCTTTCGCGTATTTATACTTTATTTATTTTCCAGCAATGTTTAAAGGTTTAGACCTCAAGGAAAATTCCAGCAGTCAACACGTATTTAAGAAGCGCCATTCTTAATTATTGGCTATTAGGGATTATATTCTCTGACAGGGGATTAAATTATTATCCACCGTTTTATGCGAGGCAAAAGACGAAAGGTAAAATCTTTTTGTTCGTTTTATCCGCGGATTTTCTCTCTGCGTCAAAGCTCTGTATTACCACGGTCACAGATAATATAATACTATACTCCACGGTGTTAAAAGATCGTAGGATAGAATATCTTTAAACTGTGGTATTACTGCAGTTTCACGTTTTCTCCCTAAAGCAGTGACTGCGATAGTAGTGTTTCGGTTAAAAACCGGAAAAATGAATGGGCACTACTTAGAATAACGGCGGCAGTGCAGTGCTTTGAAGGATATTGCAGTGCAAAGCATTGGGATGCACTTTATCTGCCATGGACACTGAACAGATGTCACTTAACATCAGGTGAACAATTCCGTCATTATTAGTTATTTAAAAATCGTGCTGGTTGTGACCAAACCAAACCAAAGAAATATTGAGAGACAATTTTGATGACAAGATGGTTTCAATTTTGAACGCGGCGAAGAAGATTTCAAATCAACCTCAGCCTGTGCGGCTATAGGTACTGTTAGTTAGTTACACGCGCCTCGGGAACGATGTAAAGTTAGATACTTATTAGTTGTCACAGCGAGCTGATTGCGAGCATAATGCTATTAAGAAGAGTCGTTCAACACGAGCCTAGCGAGCCAATCAGCGACCCAGATTTGCAGATTACCGGATCACACAAACCAACCACCAAACTGGTTATTCAAATAGGTAGGTAGGTACCTACTCCGGGAGTCGGGACACGAGTATTCAATAAAACATTTAATAATTAAGTTCTAAGCGACCCAAATCAGTTTTGTAGTCTGTTTGAATTTCAAGTCGTTACAATCCTTGCGGTTATCGTTTACCACACAATGGTATCGTATTTTATGAAGTTTCTCTTTGATGTGCAGCTCCTAGGTGTCTTACACTTGATAGAAAAAGAATATTAGTATGGCGCTGCAAGTGTCATCTGTTAAATAATATTAAATAGGTACATATTACGGATAGGCGCAAGTGTCCCCTCGACCCCTCTCAAAATGAGAAGGATTGGTTTTGCTACTACCCACCAATCGATCACTTCGAGTTAGCTGGCTTCAAATGCCGTGGAGAACATTGTGGAGAACTTTCAAGAATCTAGATTTATCACGCTTTTTTACATATATTTGCACAAACGAACACAGATCCGAAAATTCGGACATACTATGCGATTTAAAATAGTTTGGTTCTCACTGCGCAAATTGTGACGTGAGCCTTTCATAATGGCTGTATAATATAGTTGGCTTCATGCATAATATCACACCAGTTAGCACACGTCACAATATGGTACAGCTTCACACCCGAAGTATTTTAAACTGCCTGGTATACCAAAATCTTCACCATCTTTGATAAAAGTTTTTTAGTAAATTATCTTTTAGTGGCACATATTCTTCGCAATTGTCGATATTTGGCCAGCATTGTGATAAAAAATCAGTTGTTTGGTGCAATATCGAAGTGCGGAACTATGTCGGAAAAGTTTAGCTGAATGATTCCGCGTTGAAAACTTCGGAAAACTGGGGATTTCTGCACTAAGGAATTTAGTTTCATAAAGTTTTAGCTAATCTGACACACTTTCGTTCCATAAGTATATAATATTTAGTTTATTAATAACTGGACAATATTATAACAGTTTAATATTGCCATAGAAAATGTACAAAAGATGTATTTAAATTGAAATTATAAAATGTGAAAAGCAGCCTTATCCCCACAGCTTATCCCTAATGGGCATTCCGCATTTCTTTGGAAATATTTTACGCCACGAAAACTTGGCGAAAAAATTCCACACCGAATTATTGACTTGAGTATGTAAACTTGTCGTGTGTGATATTTTCAAGACATTCAGTATTTCAGGTCAGGAAAAATTGATATTTTTATTTTTGTTAATTCAATTAATTAACAACAAATAGCGTGTCGGATTTGGTTATGTTAATTGTCATTAACGTAATTGCCCCTGAGTGTTCAGTACGAGAGCGTCTTTGAGTTTGAGGGGCCCTTCATTTTAATTGGCGGGTTTGGCACTCCGAATACACCAGCCCATCAAGGTTATTCCTATTCACTCAAAAGCGGACTCGCTATCGAGATTTCAGACAGTTGTGTTAACCCCTTCGCCACATTGTCTTCATATTCTATCGGGTAGGTACTTCTAGTTGTTCAAAAATCATAAAATGTAAGAAGCAAGTCAGACTTCAGTATCTGGTACCTATCAATTTCAACTTGATAACTCTTCTCATTTCTGAAAAAGGCTATAAGTGGCGGAGCTACAGACGGACAACAAAGTAACCCTATACTTCTGTTTTTTTTTCATATTAGGTACGAACGGAACGCTTAAAAAGGAACAAAAAAGTACCAGAGGTGTCTATGACAAGAAATAAAACCGAAGACGTAATTTTTCACCAGACCCTCAGACTTTGATTCCCTGATGGCGCCATATATTTAAAAAGACCCAGCTCGCAGGTCAAACACGAGGAGTGTCGGTACACGTAGTCTACGGAAGTGAACATACCATCCACAGCTTAGCTAGTCCAGTCTTTCAGAGCCTAGACGCTGCCACTGCTCAGATGCTGATGATGCTGTTGACCTTTACTAATAATTCTACTTCTGATTTTATTGTTCTCGTAGACGCACTAAATAGTAAATACCTATCCATGTTTTTCTTATTTTCTACGAGTGTTTAACACTATAAATAGACAAGCCAGCCAGACAGAAAGAAGAATTTGATACCCTTGTCGAATTACAAAAACGTATTACAGAATAGTCCGCCGTCTTTGAATTCGAATAAATGTTTGGAATTCGGCATTTTAATTAAACAACTGAAAGACAGGGGCGCCGGGCGAGGGCGGCGACGGATCGGGACTACATTGAGTTGTAATTGATTATCTGTGTCATCGCCAGAGGAGGCGCTGTCAGCGCAACGACTATTAATCAACATCGAGCGACATCGCCCGCTGGACCCGCGGATGCTGAATTGAATCAATCTTTGTAGATGACGGTCCTTTTCTGCAGAACCACGCAGTACTATTGAGAACGAACAAAGACGACATCCCTGGTGCAGTAAACGAGACTTTTGCTATTTACCAAAATTTTCTGTGAAAATGAAAATTTCAGATAAGTTTAACTTACAGGCTTTTATAAACACAGATTACTTTTATGAAAAGTCAAACTCTACCGCCAAGTCCGAAAAGCAGGTTTGCACCGAGAAGAACTGGCAAGAAACTCGGCACTCGGTCTTGATATTTTTTTCTTACATACTTACTCGTAATGTGTGTTTTTGATATATCACGTGAGCAGACGAAAATCATATTCATATCTGACGTCATCCGCACAATCACCCCCGGCGTCACATTGACGCTGCTACCACGTGACCACGTGACCCCGTGACCCCGCCTCGCAGGGTTCACCCTAATCACATTTCAACCCCCTCCCCATTTCCCATTCATTATCCCTATTTATCTTCATGTAACACGGACGCTGAAAGAGAGCGTTATCTCAACGAAATCTTAAGAAGAATCTATCAAAATATTAACTGGTCATCTATATCTTGAAATAAGCAACAGCATGAT
Organism: Coenonympha arcania; assembly: GCA_036785405.1. Lineage (NCBI taxonomy): Eukaryota > Metazoa > Arthropoda > Insecta > Lepidoptera > Nymphalidae > Coenonympha > Coenonympha arcania. Next base: position 20,117,733 of record CM072057.1, on the reverse strand, counting down.
TTTACTTTACTTGGCAATAAAGCAGGAATCATTATGAAAAAAATAACAATGCCACCAGGGGTTTTCACGGGAGAAAGAGAGCACAACGTTTGGGTTGAATCACAACTCATTGTGACAGTGCTAGAAGTCGCTATTTAACCGACTTCAAAAAAGGAGGAGGTTCTCAATTCGTCGGAATCTTTCTTTATTTAAATCATTTCGCGAAGTAAATCTTCTGTACCGTAAGATACTATTATACCAGACTATTATTTTTTCCTTTAGGATTTCAGTTGCAGATCCTGTATTTGAATCCTAAGTGGCTATCACTCTGCTAAAAGTTTATAGAGATTAAGTTTAAGTTAACTGCTGTGTGCTGTTAAACTACTTCATTCACTATAGGTATTAACTGAGATTCGTCTACCCACGAAATACAAGGAACTCCATCGTCTCTCGCTTCCACGCAAGACTGTAAAATTTAAATTTTGTTTTGCTATCATTCTGCTAAAAGTTAATAGAGATTAAGTTTAATTTAACTGCCGTGTGCTGTTAAACTACTTCTTTTACTATAGGTATTGACTGATATTCGTCTACTCACGAAATACAAGGAACTCCATCGTCTCTCGTTTCCACGCAAGTAAACCCCACGAGCATTGTTTTAATTAGATCTCTTTGTTTGGTTTGTTTGAGCGCACTGCAATTGGAGAGTTATTTGAAATGCTACATTTGAACAATTCCATCCAGTTCAAACATTTTAATTGCAATTCTTATCTTCGTATTGGTTAATTTAGCCGTTCCATCGTACTTGTTATCGACGAGCCCGCATACTATGCAAAAAGAACTCTAAAAGTAATCGTAACATAAACCTATATTTTTATCAAAACATAATTAGACTTTCCATTTGTTGATTTTGATGACTTAAAAAAACCACTAAATCGAGATGTTATTGTCTATCTGGAGTGAGACACGAATGCTTTGCATATATTTTTGAATTTCGTTTCATCGTTGACTAAGGGTACACAGAACAGAAAAATAAGCCGCTTCTTGCAATCCAAAATTAAAAAAATTTAGTTATATAGTTTTAGGAAATTCATTAGTCGTACCTACGGAGGGTAGGTCCGTCTAATGAATTTCCTAAAACCACCTTGTTCAGATCTCTTTAACTTTCAACATTTAATCAATATCCAGTTTTGTGTAGCTCTTATTCTCAAAGTGTTACAAGTGCAGAGTAACATATTACTTTTTTTTACTCTATACAAGTTAGTACTTGACAGCGATCTCACCTGATTGTAAGTGATGATGCAGCCTAGGACATTATCGTACTCACTTGGAAGGATAAGTAAATTTACCCCAACGGTTTCTACAAGCATCGCACCGGAACGCTAAATCGCTTGGCGGTGTGTCTTTGTCGGTAGGGTGGTAACTAGCCACGGCCAAAGCCTCCAACCAGACAAACATAATTATAGTCCCTACAAACGATAGGGAGTTTGTTTCTTAACAGTAAGAGTAGCGGAAGTTACCAAAGAACTGTTAAACAGAGAAACAGCTTGATGCAAATTAAATGAACGTTAAATCTGAAATACTGGCAAGCGGAGCACTGGCGATCTTCTTGTGTATGCCACGCATACATGGGGCGAAGCCATAGAGAAATACGGTGAGGCGCTCGCTGTCTCACTCGACATCTCTAAGGCTTTTGACCGAGTCTGGCACGGCAGCCTACTCAGCAAACTCCCAGCTTATGGAATACCCGCTGGCTTTTGTAACTGGATATCTGATTTCCTGAGAGAACGGTCTTTTCGAGTGGTCGTTGACGGTCACTCTTCAGACCTAATGGCTGTCAATGCCGGTGTACCTCAGGGATCTGTTCTATCCGCGACATTATTCCTGCTGCACATCAACGATTTGCTTAAACCAGGTTTATTTGGTTACGCTGATGACAGCACTGTTTCGGAGAGATACATGTCTAGTCCAAAAGCCAGCGGTGCTGAGATACTAGAGCTAAGAGAGGCATTGGTAGATCGCGTTAACTTGACTCTAAAAGAAGTGTCTGAGTGGGGTGACGCTAATCTAGTCAAGTTTAACGCTACCAAAACGCAAGCGTGCTTATTCACCGCAAAAAAGAGCCCCTTCACCTTGGCTCCCACTTTTCAAAATGTATCCGTTCCGATTAGCGATCATATCGACCTCCTGGGTATTAACATCTCACCCAATCTCAATTTTGGGAAATGCATCGAGGAAAAGGCAAAAACAGCGGCCAAAAAACTTGGCATCCTGAACAAGGTTAAGCGGTACTTCAAGCCCGAACAGCTTTTGACGCTATATGAAGCTCAAGTTCGCTCCGGCATGGAGTACTGCAGTCACCTATGGGATGGATCTGCCAAATACCAGCTCGATGCATTGGACTCGGTTGATCGCCGCGCACGCAGAATAATCGGCAAGGAATCGCTAACACGGGCGAAACTGCTCAGTTTAGAACACCGACGCAGTGTTGCCTGTTTAGCGGTTTTTTACAGGATATATTTTGGAGAGTGTGCTCAAGAACTCCACAACCTTGTGCCACCTTCACCTTTCTACCATAGAACCGCGAGACGTCGAGAGAATTGGCATCCTTATGTGGTTGATGTCCAGCGTACTCGGACGAAACGCTTTTCTTCTACGTTTCTGATTCGAACCGCTAAGGTGTGGAACACCCTTCCAGCTTCCGTGTTCCCAGCCAAATACAATCTGGGTGCCTTCAAGAGAAGAGTGAATAGGCATTTTCTAGGCAAGCGCGCTCCATCCTAGACCTCATCATTTCAGTACATCGGACTTGATTGTAGTCAAGCGCAAGCCTATCAATTATAAAAAAAAAAAAAAAAAAAAACTAATACTACCACTGGAATAAAACTCCAGTGTCATTCGTTTGATCGCTTATTTCCTAGAAGCCATTACTTCCATTACAACGTTGCCCCACAGTGACTGTATAACATTACTGAGAATGCGGAGTAAGCAATGGAGTAAGTGTCATTAGGGCGCGCCGACTGAAAGAAACCGCAATAACAACAAATACTTGCACTTTGCTGTAATGCTGCCGGGAGCTACGACCTACTACGCAGAAATATAATGAGTATAAATCACAGCTAATCTTGACTCATAGCAAATGGAGATGTATGTTATTTCGACTCTAATAAGCGTTCGTTAGAAATACGCGGAATACCGGTTTCCACCAAAGTGGAGCGGAACTGTGTTTGAGTAACCAATCAGATTTTGTAATTTTGACATCTCCGAAACTGAGGGGAGAGCAGATGTCAAAATGACGAAATCTGATTGGTTACTCGAACACAGCTCCGCTTTGGTGGAAACCGGGCCTAAGCGGGTTAGTACAAAAAATGTGCTACACTTGGAATAAAATAAAATATAATAGTTAACGAAAAAATACTATAAATATCTCTAACGACGACAAATCTAGTAGTATTACAGTGAATAGGAATCTTTAGGTACCTTTATAAATGGGTGTTTAAGACCCAGAGAGTGTATAGATTACTACCTAAAAATCAATAATTCCTACAGGAATTGCGAAATCCGAAATTTCGCTCCGATTAGACGAGTAATCGACAGTTTTGCATCGAAAATAAATTAAAATATGACTTAGGGCGCTTAAGATGCCATTTATGTGCTCAAAACTAGAGTAGATAAATAATAATATGCCTTTTGAGTCAAGTTCAATCAAATTTCAAATTCGCCGCGAGTATTATGTAAAGCTAGGAGGTATGTACATTGTACAGTAGTTAGTGATATGAAACTGGTATTGCATTAAAGATAGAGAAATGTTAATTAATTGTTCAGCCCCTAATGACGAAGGCTGTTAGAGCAGATGACGGCATCTGAATAATTTATAAGATATATTGTATTTACCTTTACAGTGACAATTTCAATTTGATGAAGATAAAACAAATTAAATAGGGGTTTATTTTACTCCTCAGAAAGCACTTAAATGCAATCTCATATTACAGTAAGTGAAGATGAAAAGAAAAATAGACTTTAGTCAATAGGCACAATATGTTTTATGGCATCATCAAAGGGTTGTTACATATGAATCTAACTTCTGAGATGAATGGATCTACATACTCTAATCGGTCCGTCTCTAATTCATCTTCCGTTTGTAGTCAACATACGAATGTTTTTGAATTTTTCCTTTTCGACCGAGTTTGCCTGATCTCCCGAAATATCCTAAAAGTGTCTAAACACCGTAAGGAATACAGTCTGTAGTGCCTTATATTTTATGCTAAAACAAGACCTCTGGTGTTTGCGTGTATGCTTTTGCGACTATCACCACTTGTTTTAGTAGTGCAAACATTTTTAGAATACTCTTAAACTCTTAACACAAAATTAATTACATCCATTTGCATTACACGCTTAATAGTCGTCGCTTCTATTTTACGCGTGGATGTCTCATTGTGTAGAGGCATTAAATCACTTAAACATTTTAAACATTCAGGAGGCTTAAATTGCCGCTAGATAAGCCCGCAGCGGAAACAGGAAGCTCGCTCTCCACTCAAAAAGTTGGGACGCCATCTGCCGGTAAAAGCTCCGTAACTTTTGATGAACGTGAGGATTTGATGAAACAATGCATACAGTGTTTATCTAAAGCGGTGAGCGTAACTTTTAACACTATGAAATTGTGAACGGTTTATTTTAGGAAAATGTTCGGAGGATATCCAGGATTATTAAAACTTTGCCCGCAATTTGATTCCCAAGTTCCACGGGAACAGTGATTTTCTGAGGAATAATTCATTGTCATCAGCCCATTACAGTCGCTTCTGATGGTAGTGCGTTGTAGCCATTTTGTTTCCAGGATAGATCGTCCCGCCATCATGCAGGTGGTCGGCCGATGCTTCTTAGGCCGCTATTGTTATTCCTAATGCTCTTCTCTAAAGTTCCTCCTCCCCACTCAGTTCCACTTTAAGAGCTCTACGCTTTTAGCAATGTCAGTTTTGCCTGATCGTTGTGTTGAATGAAAAGAAGTCTAGGTTTAAATGAATTATATTTATAACACGTTACACGGTTTAGTGCATCGGCTCAGTGATTGTGGTGTTATTGAATAAAAACGTACGTTGTCATTTATAATATTAAAAATGGCATAATTTCGTCCTCTGAGGAATTTGTAGTAATGGGTTACTCACGAGGAGTAGAATCTAACGCGTTAAAGTCGGTCAAAAGTCGGCAACTTTTGCTGGAAATAGTGTGGAAATGAAAATAACATTTGATAAGTCGTTAATCTCTTAAGCTTCGCTGAATCTTGAAAGCCTGCCGAGTCTGTGGTTCGGAAAGCTTCGGCGCTCAGCTTTGATCCAGTGATTAAAGTTAACTCTCGCTGCAGCGCGCCGCGCGGTCGGCACAACTATATACCCATCGCTCGACTTTTGATGATCTCCCTGGCGCAGATGACTGCTGCAGTTGAGCGGGAGGTCGCAGGTTCGATTAGCATAAGCCAGCTTGGAGTTTTATCATTTCTAAGGAGACTCAAGTCTGGTCTGAAAGGAGGCTTCGGCCACGTATAATTACCACCCTACCAGCGAAGACGCGTCACCAAGCGATTCAGCGTTCATTTATTCATTTATTCATTTATTCGGTTACAATGTCCATTATTTGTAAGATGTCAACATAGTTATAAGTTACATGTCAATAATTTATAAATACAAACAACGGAACCCTGTAAGGGCGCTGTAACCAGAGAGGCGGACCTATTGTGGCGAATATATTAAATACAAAAATTCGTTAATATGATAAAACGCATTTTTTTGCAGGAATTCTTTTAAATTGTTTATGATTCTTTTAAATGTTTATGCGTTCCGGTGCGATGCCGTGTAACAAACGTCAGCGGTCATTAACCCCATTCAGTTAGTGCAATAACGTCTTCGGCTACATCGTCACAGCAGCTGAGGTTACAGTCAAGTACAAACTTGTGTTGCGTAAAAGATGGTTAAGGATATTTTATTGATGATTACTAACAATCAGTAATTGTGATGATAATGACTTGACACGCTTTACTGTCACCGACTCGCCTACTGTCACGGCGTGTTCGCAACAAAAATCGTAACGAGTAATAAAATGTTAAACATCAATCTGTACCCATTTCAAGTACAACTTAGCCCGGCTTCGAGCTGTCACTTCACCTGGATACTTAATCTCTGCTGTGACACGCTGACCGGTTTATGCCGTACACTAGTAGATGTAGACACTAGTACGGATAATGGGTTTACAGGCGAGTGCGAGTGACAGGCTGGAGAGCACGTCACAGGCGGAGCGGGGAGGCGTGACAGGTGCTGTGACCGTGTGGGGATTACAGGGGCAATTGAGTACAGAACAAGGAATTAATGTAGTATTGAGAATTGATTACGTAATGGGTTGTAAAGCTGAGTTTAAGGTTCAAGGAAGCTCCATTACAATATAGAGTATCCATCTATAGAGTATTTTAGGAATTCCTGCTAAAAAGAAGCAATGGTAGCACCCAGTGCTAGTACAAAAGAAAGATCAGAGTATGGTTTAAAATAAACTATCTAAAAATATTTTATGGATTTATAAATGTAAAAAAGCTTTCAAAGCTAAATAAAAGGAATAGAAAACCAATTTAAAGATAGGATACAAGAACGATTCAAAAGAACATTTTCTTTATCAAAGCCATTTTACAACGTGATGGAGACCGCTTACTGAGCTCACTAATTAGCCAAATTGTCACAAAAGGGAGCTGAGTGGAGCTCGTCTCACTAGCTAGTAGCTAAGTAACTAAAAGACACCTCCCTCTATTTTGAACCCTCTCAGAAAGTAGCTAGGTCTAGTTTTACAAGCAGTTAGCAATGTCTGGAGGCAACAATCCATCATCAGTAGTAGGCGCGCTGTACTGTCGTTGGCAACACCGCGTTTACATTCGGCAAAGATTTAACTGAACCACTGCTTCATCAATCTAAATACGACTGCAATTAAGCAAATAGCAGCAATAATAAACAAAGTCCATGCGTTCGCCCCGCGGCAATGTTTATCAAGTGGTTCTGAGGCCATTAGGAGATTATTTGCATCTTGATAGCTTCTCCGTATGCACTACACAGAGACGCACACAAATTATTATGCATCTACACACACACACACAGATGTAGGTGCATACAACAGCTTTCAGGCACAGAGTATACAGACGCAAGTGTGAGTTACTTTCCCATTTTGCATGAGCTCTCCGAACAACTTTTCGTTTTCATTTGCATAAATATGTGTCGTTAAATTGATGAAAGCGAGTGCTTCAAAGGACTTATTAGCAACTTGTTTTAAAGGAAATTCGTATCGGAAATAGGAATTTTACAATTAGGTGCAGGGAACCATGAAACAGTAAGTAAGTAATGAATGATTGCGTTTCGTTTTGAAGGCCTCTGTAGCCGACGAGATTATGGGTAAAATGAGACCAACAGATCTTTTAGGATAAACAATTCATTGAAGTACATCGTAAGATATTAGAATACAAAGTCCTGGGAAGCCCTCCATCCGACATAGACAGGTGAACTTTTTGCCCGTCTCATCGTTATTTACTACATTAAAAAGCTTACTTCACTCGTAAAGGTCTCGAAAGATCTCAGTTTTTTTATTTATTTATTTCAAAAGCTTTGCTCCGATTTAGGATGTGAGTTTTGGATGCAGACTGAACTTGTGTAGATTAGGGCAGTGTTCCCCCATTGGTTCAAACCTCAGCATCTCACGGTATAGCGTCCAAATCTCAGTGCGCACACCACTGACTTTCCGTCGTCAGTTTTTTGAATATCAGGTGATACAGAAGGCGCCTCCTGCTGCTATTTCCGTAACCGCCTACTCTCCTACCTATAAACCATCGCCGAAAAGTCACAAACATAATACAGAAAACTGTATCAATGTTCCCATCTATTTCAAAAACAGCTGAACTGATTCACCGAAACATTGGTTTGTATGCAAACCACAGAACAAATAATAAGTAACTAATGCAAACGGTCTGACCATCCTCCGTTCTGCCGTAGGTAAAAAAAATTAAAAGCAAACACTTGAGTATTAAAATAGACACCAGGGTCCCGTTCCGTGCCAACAGACTCCGATCCAATTATCCGTCGCGATCAATTAAACTCCGAGCCGACGATTTACTCCACCGTGGAGATCTATACCGTAATTAAAGTGTGACCGCCTCCCAGTACCTAGCCCCCGGACGTTCCAAACCCATATTATTTCTGCAATACATAATTAAGCCTCTTTAACGGTAAAAAAATAGTCTTGGCATAACGTGAACCAATTAGACGTACCTACCTAGGTAGGTACATTGTATATTTAAGGGAGAATTCTTTCTAGATTTCTTGAGTATTCGAAAATAGACGCGTCTATGCTTTATTTGGAGTAGGTGCGTACCTAACTCTCAATATTTTTTAATTAACTCGAACAAACTGCTATCAAAACTTGGCAAGAACCTAAATTGGTCTACTAACTTTCTTTCATTCCTTATATATAAATATGCATTTCACTTCTAAATTAATTTGACGTTACGAACATATTTTTTGCTGTAATTGAATTCAAAAAATGCGAGTATTTTATACAGAAATATCTCGAAAGCGAAATTAGAAGGGTCTGTACTCTGTAAGGTAAAATTCAAACAATTATTATTAATATCCTAACTCAGCTAGAGTGCTTTTAAACAAATTTTCTTTTTACTCGACGAAATAACAAAATGTAAATTTCTTCTTCTGTTCTAGTAATTGCCCATTTTCGTAGCGGAATTATCTCGGTGGTTCAGCAAAAAATGAATTAAACAGAACTCCTAAATCTATTTAAGCCGGTTATAACTCCCGCCTAAGTGGATAAAAATAGCAGAATCCTATCTACCGAGACGATTTAAACTGTAATTAGTAACAAAAACGCGAGTTTAGAGGCTTTATACATACACCATTTTTACCTCCGGTTGGAGTGCGTCAGACGCGACTATAAAGTGTGCGAATTCAAAATAGTCTTTTGTATTTACTTCCATACTCCAGTAACCGTACGAAATAGGAAAGATTACGGAAATCGTTATTGCAATCTTCCATCAGATATTTTTTCTGATAATGTCCCATTTATACTGTTCCTATTTTATAAAAATACTAGCTGTTGCCCGCGGCTCCGCTCGCGTGAATTTAGGTTTTTCACTACTTCTGCGGGAACCATCGCTTTTTCCGGGATAAAAAGTACCATAATGTGTTAATCGAGGTAATAATCCATCTCCATTCCAAATTTCAGCTAAATCGGATTCGTAGTTGCAGCGTGAAGGAGTAACAGACAAACACACACATATATACAAACTTTCACCTTTATTATATTATTATAGTGTAATGTGCACATATAAACTTTCGTACTTTAAATACGCCGCTCCCAAAATAGGTTCAGTGCTAATGCCGAGTGTCACGACTCTTTAAACTTCAAAAACACGGGACTTTCATACAAACTTCCAACCCCTATTTCACCCCCTTAGAGGGGTAGTTTCTCAAAATCGTTTCTTAGCTGACAACTACCCATTAGAAAGAACCTACTTTCCAAATTTCAAGTCAACAGTAACAATATTAAAATTTTCACATAAAAACTTTCATCCCCTATTTTACCACCCTTAAAGGGAAATTTTCCAAAACGACTTATACAAATTTTTAATATCTGAAGCTGATAACCTAAATGACGATTTTCACGTCTCTAACTTCAAAAACACGGGACTTTCATATAAACTTCCAACCCCTATTTCACCCCCTTAGAGGGGTAGTTTCTCAAAATCGTTTCTTAGCTGACACTTACCCATTACAAAGAACCTACCTTTCAAATTTCAAGTTTGTAGGCTTTATACTTCCTGAGATATCGTGATTAGTCAGTGAGTGAGTGAGTGAGTGGTAACTCTCTTTTATATATATACTAGCAAACGCCCGCGGCTTCGCTCACGTTGAACTTCTGCTTAACTCCCTCAAGCGTTTAATTTCCAAAATTCCTGTCGTCACCATTTATTTTGATTAGGATTTTGATAATAGTCAAATATCGATTTTCAAAGCAATCGGCCAAGTAACCAAAAAAATCAAAATGGCGGCCACTTCTTTAAATTTTGACCACAAATTCCTTCTCTATGCTTGCTGCGATAGTCAGATATAGATTTTCAAAACAATCGCCCCAGTAACAAAAAAGATCAAAATGGCAGCCATTTTTTTCAATTTTGACCACAAATTCCTTTTCTGTGCTTGCTTCTATAGTCACATATTGATTTTCAAATCATTCGGCCCAGTAACAAAAAAGTTCGAAATGGCGGCCATTTTTTTCAATTTTGACCACAAATTCCATCTCTATGCTTGCTTCTATAGTCCCATATTAATTTTCAAATCATTCAACCCAGTAACAAAAAAGTTCAAAATGGCGGCCAATTTTTTAGTTTTTGACTACATATTCTTTTTCTGTGCTTGTTGCAATGGTCAGATATCCATTTTGAAAGAATTCGGTCCAATAACAAAAAAGTTAAAAATGGCGGCCAATTTTTTAAATTTTGACCTCAGATTCTTATTCTATGCTTGATGCAATGGTCAGATATCCATTTTAAAAGAATTCGGTCCAATTACAAAAAAGTTCAAAATGGCGGCCAATTTTTTAAATTTTGACCTCAGATTCTTATTCTATGCTTAATGCAATGGTCAGATATCCATTTTGAAAGAATTCGGTCCAATAACAAAAAAGTTCAAAATGGCGACCATTTTTTTCAATTTTGACCACAAATTCCTTTTCTGTGCTTGCTTCTATAGTCACATATTGATTTTCAAATCATTCGGCCTAGTAACAAAAAAGTTCAAAATGGCGGCCATTTTTTTCAATTTTGACCACAAATTCCATCTCTATGCTTGCTTCTTTAGTCCCATATTGATTTTCAAATCATTCTGCCCAGTAACAAAAAAGTTCAAAATGGCGGCCAATTTTTTAATTTTAGACTACATATTGTTTTTCTCTGCTTGTTGCAATGGTCAGATATCCATTTTGAAAGAATTCGGTCCAATAACAAAAAAGTTCAAAATGGCGACCAAATTTTTTAAATTTTGACCTCAGATTCTTATTCTATGCTTGATGCAATGGTCAGATATCCATTTTGAAAGAATTCGGTCTAATAACAAAAAAGTTCAAAATGGCGGCCAATTTTTTAAATTTTGACATCAGATTCTTATTCTATGCTTGATGCAATGGTCAGATATCCATTTTGAAAGAATTCGGTCCAATAACAAAAAAGTTCAAAATGGCGGCCAATTTTTTTAAAATTTGACCTCAGATTCTTATTCAATGCTTGATGCAATGGTCAGATATCCATTTTGAAAGAATTCGGTCCAATAACAAAAAAGTTCAAAATGGCGGCCAATTTTTTAAAATTTGACCTCAGATTCTTATTCTATGCTTAATGCAATGGTCAGATATCCATTTTGAAAGAATTCGATCCAATAACAAAAAATTTTGACCACAAATTCCATCTCTATGCTTGCTTCTATAGTCCCATATTAATTTTCAAATCATTCGGCCCAGTAACAAAAAAGTTCAAAATGGCGGCCAATTTTTTAGTTTTTGACTACATATTCTTTTTCTGTGCTTGCTGCAATGGTCAGATATCCATTTTGAAAGAATTCGGTCCAATAACAAAAAAGTTCAAAATGGCGGCCAATTTTTTAAATTTTGACCTCAGATTCTTATTCTATGCTTGATGCAATGGTCAGATATCCATTTTTTAAAGAATTCGGTCTAATAACAAAAAAGTTCAAAATGGCGGCCAATTTTCTAAATTTTGACATCAGATTCTTATTCTATGCTTGATGCAATGGTCAGATATCCATTTTGAAAGAATTCGGTCCAATAACAAAAAAGTTCAAAATGGCGGCCAATTTTTTAAATTTTGACATCAGATTCTTATTCTATGCTTGATGCAATGGTCAGATATCCATTTTGAAAGAATTCGGTCCAATAACAAAAAAGTTCAAAATGGCGGCCAATTTTTTTAAAATTTGACATCAGATTCTTATTCTATGCTTGATGCAATGGTCAGATATCCATTTTGAAAGAATTCGGTCCAATAACAAAAAAGTTCAAAATGGCGGCCAATTTTTTAAAATTTGACCTCAGATTCTTATTCTATGCTTGATGCAATGGTCAGATATCCATTTTGAAAGAATTCGGTCCAATTACAAAAAAGTTCAAAATGGCGGCCAATTTTTTAAAATTTGACCTCAGATTCTTATTCTATGCTTGATGCAATGGTCAGATATCCATTTTGAAAGAATTCGATCCAATAACGAAAAAGTTCAAAATGGCGCCATTTTTTTCAATTTTGACCACAAATTCCATCTCTATGCTTGCTTCTATAGTCCCATATTAATTTTCAAATCATTTGGCCCAGTAACAAAAAAGTTCAAAATGGCGGCCATTTTTTTCAATTTTGACCACAAATTCCATCTCTATGCTTGCTTCTATAGTCCCATATTAATTTTCAAATCATTCGGCCCAGTAACAAAAAAGTTCAAAATGGCGGCCAATTTTTTAGTTTTTGACTACATATTCTTTTTCTGTGCTTGCTGCAATGGTCAGATATCCATTTTGAAAAAATTCGGTCCAATAACAAAAAAGTTCAAAATGGCGGCCAATTTTTTAAATTTTGACCTCAGATTCTTATTCTATGCTTGATGCAATGGTCAGATATCCATTTTGAAAGAATTCGGTCCAATAACAAAAAAGTTCAAAATGGCGGCCAATTTTTTAAAATTTGACCTCAGATTCTTATTCTATGCTTAATGCAATGGTCAGATATCCATTTTGAAAGAATTCGATCCAATAACAAAAAAGTTCAAAATGGCGGCATTTTTTTCAATTTTGACCACAAATTCCATCTCTATGCTTGCTTCTATAGTCCCATATTAATTTTCAAATCATTCGGCCCAGTAACAAAAAAGTTCAAAATGGCGGCCAATTTTTTAAATTTTGACCACAGATTCCTTTTCTACGCTTGCTGTTGAGAGAAAAAGAATATAAAAAAAAATTATCCCAAAATCAAAGAAGTTCGCAAATGTTCCCATCCTTAAATTTGAAATTCGAATATCCCCGTCGCAGTACAAATTCAACAACCTAGGTACCTACCCTGATTAGTACGAATCAAAGTTTCGTCGGAATCGAAAAAATGACACTTTTGTATTGGGAAACTGTGTTGGGAAATCCCTAAAACCAACGGTTTTTACCCCTTAAAATTTGAATTTCTGGAATTCCCGTCTTAGTACGAATTCATGACCTAATATCAACCTAGGTACCAAATTTCAGATCTCTACGATTTGTAGTTTTTCGGGAATCCCTGGAACAACGAAAAAAATTACACTTTTGTATGGAGAAATCCCGAAAACCAACGGTTTTTACCCCTTAAAATTTGAATTTCTGGAATCCCCGTCTTAGTACGAATTCATGACCTAATATCAACCTATGTACCAAATTTCAGATCTCTACGATTTGTAGTTTTCCGGGAATCCCTGGAACAACGAAATAAATTTCACTTTTGTATGGAGAAATCCCTAAAACCAACGGTTTTTACCCCTTAAAATTTGAATTTCTGGAATCCCCGTCTTAGTACGAATTCTTGACCTAATATCAACCTAGGTACCAAATTTCAGATCTCTACGACTTTTAGTTTTTCGGGAATCCCTGGAACAACGAAACAAATTACACTTTTGTATGGGGAAATCCAAAAAACCAACGGTTTTTACCCCTTACAATTTGAATTTCTGAAATCCCCGTCTTAGTACGAATTCATGACCTAATATCAACCTAGGTACCAAATTTCAGATCTCTACGACTTGTAGCTTTTCGGGAATTTCTGGAACAACGAAAAAAATTTTACTTTTGTATGGGGAAATCCAAAAAACCAACGGTTTTTACCCCTTACAATTTGAATTTCTGGAATCCCCGTCTTAGTACGAATTCATGACCTAATATCTACCTAGGTACCAAATTTCAGATCCCTACGACTTGTAGCTTTTCGGGAATTCCTGGAACAACGAAAAAAATTTCACTTTTGTATGGGGAAATCCAAAAAACCAACGGTTTTTACCCCTTAAAGTTTGAATTTCTGGAATCCCCGTCTTAGTACGAATTCATGACCTAATATCTACCTAGGTACCAAATTTCAGATCTCTACGACCTATAGTTTTGGCGGAATCCTTGGAACAACCAAAATCACCAAAATGCCTCATTCTTTTATATATATAGATAAGAAGAAGAAGAAGATTGTATTTCAATCTAGGATATTGGTCTTCAGAATATATTTATATTTATTTATATTTATTGAATTAGGGACACATTACAGACAAATCCAATTTTTTTAAAAATTTTTCATTGGTTTTATCTACAAGTGATATTACACTCGTTCAGAAAATGGAGAAAACTGTAGGAGGGAAAAATATTTTATCCTCTCCCCGTGGAGACATTGTCCTCGACCCCGTGCAGACCTTTTGATTACGAGAGAAGTGAGCAAAAAAAACTATATTAAGTAAAGTAGGTACTCCACGAGAGTCAACAATGAAAGACGTTCTTCCGTCACAAATTGTCGCAGGAATGCGAGGGTAGAGTTACGGTCCTTTATTAAAATACTGCCCCGTCCCGGCTTCGGGCTCCATAAAACAGTTACGCGAAATACTTCAAGCCCGAGAGATTATACGTGTTTCTAACCCGATGTGGGTAAGTGTTTCTGATAAGGTTTGTTTGAAATTCCTCTTTCTCGCATACAATAATGTATTTCTGAATAATGTAACGGGTTAAGGAGAAAGAATGAAACCCGTATACATGAATAGTAGTTATGTAATTATTAAGTTCAATTTACAGTTGAGTATGATTGAGCTAGGGACGTGGGTACAGATAAGTGTTAATGAGAAAGGGTCGTGGGTAGGCGGCCTTCACTTGATTCACTGGCCCGGAGTGGTACTGCCCTGGGACACGCTGCGCTCCGGAGAAGACGCTCGAAGCTCAGGCCGGCGGTGGTGAAGAACCCGGCCCGCGTAGCACAGGGAACGGGCCGTGCGCCGTGGTGGCGCGCTCAGGTGCAGTTGATGTCAAGGACCGGCCGGCGCGTGGCGAGGCGGCGCTCAGTGACGCAGCCGGGACACGCAGCGTGCGCAGCAGAGACGGGCGCGTGCGACAGGCACGCGGCCCGCGTAGCAGGCGGCTAGCGGACACGCGGCCTCAGCGGCGGCGGCGAAGGCGCCGGCCGCGGTGGTCGCTCAGCGGTATTCCGCGAGGAAGACCACGGAAAGCACGCGGCGAGGCGACGCTCACGACCAGCCGCTGAGAGCCGAGTCTGGAGGTGTCACGCGCTGGTCAGCACGTGGGAAGGCGGCGTGCCTGACCAGCAGCCGTGATGGAAGCAGACACGTGGCAGCTAGCGCATGGCCCCAAAGCAGGGTTCGTCACGCAAAAGAGGCGAGACGAGCCATGCCGCGAAGCATCAGCCGTATTCTGGAGTGAGCCCAGCCAGGGAACGATGCGCACGTCACGCAGGAGTGGCGTGACACGCGATGAGATGTCTAGTCCGTAGCTTGAAGTGCGCACGTCACGCAGAAGTGGCGTGACATGCTATGAATTGTCTAGTCCGTAGGTTGAAGACGCGCAGCCCATGCGCCGGAGCACGTGCCAAGCAGAAGAGGCGTGACCCGTGGTAGTTAGCGCATGGCCGGCGAAGCGCACGTCACGCAGAAGTGGCGTGACATGCTGCAGGCGACCAGGCCCGCAGGTTGAGTCCGGAAGTTGAAGATATCGCAGCCATGTGCCGGTACACGCGCCACGCGGAAGAGGCGTGCCACGTGGTTGTTAGCACACGGCTGGAGTAGCACACGTTACGCAGAAGTGGCGTGATATGCTGCAGGCAGACAGGCCCGCAGTGTAAACCCGGGGTTTGAACCCTGGAACCAAATTCCAGTTCCTAAAGAGGTGAACTTCAGACCGTCGCTTGCTCGCGCCGCGCGTCACGGACGGCAAGTACCCACAAGAAAAACTGGCGTGGCGCTTAACGCAAGCAAACGACGTTTTACAGCGGTCAGAAAAAATCGTGACACTCACCCGGTATTGGGGTCCTATATTTTCATGATAACGAACTATTCATGAAGTTATTTTTTTTTTTTCTTAATGACTAAATTTTGGGCACGCGTTTAGCGTTCAACTTCCCGGCCAAGACTGCCGGGCGACCGCGGTGCAACCGTGCGGCCCGGTGTCGGCACGCACACATGCGCGCGCGCAGAACAAAGACTGTGTAAGCGTGCATTTCAGAGTTCCGCAATGGTTTTATAGAACCACGCGCTCGTATAAATTTGTACTAAATTAAATTCGCCATCCTAGCTATATATTACGTTACATATCCCCCTCTCCTAGCGAAGGATTTTTTACTGTAAAAAAAAAAATCCGGCTAATGCCTAACCTGACACTCAACTAAACATACACTTACATACATCTTCGCATTCATTCATCATCTAATGGACGACAGTAGTACAATGATTATTTAAGGACTCTGCCACCTTTCAGATAGAGTTTTTATTTTTAGCAATAAAGACTCAAGTTCAGTTAAGTTAGATGTTCTATAGATTTAGTTAGGGAGATAGTTAAATGTGATTTAATAGTAATCCCATATTTCATCTCAATAAAGTATACCGTCTAGGTTGGTATACACAGTTTAATAGTAGGCACTTCAGTAGCATTTTAGTTATGCTAGTAGATTTACCTATACCATAAGTATCCTGACTTTAGGTCATCAAGATAATTATATAGATATTTACCGCATTTTAGGTCTGCAGCAAATATAATTAAACTTATACACGTGCCACGCAGAAGAGGCGAGCCACGCGGTTTATAACGTCTTAACTTTTAGGTCATTAAGACATTAATTAGTTTAGAGAATATGTAGCTGTTGAGATGAAATATTAGATTTTAGATTTAGATATTAGCTTTGTCTGCGATCATAGGCAATTTAGATTTTAGTTATTAGATTTATCTGTCGTAATAGGCAATTTTGGTTTAGATTTAGATTTATCTGTAGTTTTAGACGATAGTTTACTAATTTAAGAACATCGTAAGACATGGTGATAAGATTCGCTCGTTGGCTTTGGTCGACACAAGTGCTTTTTCGGTGTGATTTTTTTTCTACGCGGAAAAGTTGCTGATTTTTGTGTGTTTTTTACTAACTTTTTGTGGTGTTGGTACCTGGTAAGCAATAGATAAGTAAGGTATGGAGACGGAGCCGCCTCCAGAACCTCCCGACCCCGATGGGTTACAAAGTGACGGTGGCCCCCATGTGGCAAGTCAAGCCACCACTCGGAAGCGCCCGCTAGAGAGCGAACAAATCTCATCGGAAAGTTCTCCTCCGAAAAAATCGGAAACTCATGCATCCCGACCCGTACCCTCTACACAAACTATCTATATCCATCCTTCATTCGCCGATGGCCCTAAATGCTACGACAGAGAGGACAAAGGTCCCTTCTTGGTACATGTCTCGAGGGAAGTCTCGGACCCGTCTTCGGGAGTCACAATCCGCGCACTAAAGTTTGGCCAGTTCCTACATAAAAACAAGTTCCCAGGCATAATTAATGATGGTGTCAAAAGTGTTGGCCGTAACAAAGTTAGTGTTGAGTTTTCAACTCCCCAGGCGGCCAATGACTTTTTGGGTAACCCCATTCTGTCTTTGGCAAAGTACAAAGCCAATATTCCTACATTTAACATCACAAGGATGGGTCTGGTCCGAGGTGTCCCAACAGACTGGCCCATGGAGGAATTTATAGACTCCCTGGCACTTCCAACTGGTTGTGGTGAGGTTCTGAAGGCCCGCCGCCTCAATAGAAAAACTATGAATGATGGCATTGTAGAATGGGTTCCTACACAATCAGTGGTCGTGACCTTTAGAGGCCAAGTGCTCCCCAGCAGAGTTTTTTCATTTTATACCTCCCTCCCAGTGGAGACTTACAAATACCCCACCATCCAGTGCTTGAACTGCTGCCGTTTTGGGCATGTTAAAGCGCAGTGTAGATCCAAGCCCAGGTGCTATAGGTGTGCCCAGTCACATAGTGGTGAGTCGTGTGACATAACAAAAGAGAAATCCTCCTGTCTGCATTGCGATGGACAGCACTTTGCTACAGATAAAAACTGCCCAGAATTTGTACGCCAGCAGAACATTAAACTCCTCATGTCCCAAGAAAACATCTCATATGCTGAAGCTTCTTCCCACTACCCCCCATCCCGTAGATCTTATGCGGAGCTGACTAAGGAACTATTCTCAACACCTACTTACTCTTCCCGTACTACAAACTACCCTCGCCCAGCAAATCCTCCCCGCTCTTCAAACTCACCCCGCCCATCACCATCCAAATCCTATAGAGAAACAGTTGTCCGCTCCCCCCGACCCCGAGCCCCCTTAGCAAAGGGTTATGACAGACAAGCACACCAAAACATTGTAAACTCTCCATCGTCCGCCCAACCTAATGGCTGCGCCCTCGGCAGTAGCCAAACTGAATTCCCCGTCTCTTCAGGAAGAATGCTGGAAGACATAACAGCATTGCTCTTGAGCATCATTGCTCCGTGCAATGAACTCGCCCTACCGCCCAACGTTGCCAAAAATCTATCTGAACTCTTTAAAATCATAAATAATGGACCAAACAGTCCTCTTACAGTGGAACTGTAAAAGCCTACAAACTAAGAAACAAGATCTTATATCTTTAATCAACCTGCATAAACCCGTCATGGTTGCCATCTCGGAGACATGGTTGAGACCGGGTTCCCGATTTCGGGTGCCTGGTTTCTTCTGTTTGCGGGATGACAGGGATGACGGCTATGCAGGCAGTGCCATTTTCATCAGGCACAATCTCCCCTTTACCTCTATCCCCATCCCCTCTCACAGTAACCAGATTAATGCTGTTGCTGTGAGGGCCTTAAATATATCCTTTCTTTCTCTGTATATCCCACATCCTCATCCTTCTCTCATCCCAGAACTCCAAACTATCATATCTGCTCTTCCAAATCCTATTGTGATTATGGGTGATCTTAATGCGCACCACACCCTGTGGGGGTGCCATAATTGTGACAGGTTTGCTCCGTTGCTGGTTGATATCTTTGAGGATATGAATCTTTGTACCCTAAATGATGGCACCCCAACCCGTAGAGTTTACCCATACCAGAACCCAAACTCTGCAGTAGACTTATCCATAACTTCCTCCTCCCTTGCCCCTCAAATATCCTGGAATGTCCTCCCCAATACCTATGGTAGTGACCACTTCCCTATCATCCTATCTCTAAACAATAGACCTCACTATGTTCCCAAACCTGACCCTATGCTTAAATATAAATTACAGAAAGTAGATTGGTCTGCCTATGCTCAATCTGTTGATGATTTGATGGACTCTGCACCTGATCCTCGGATTGATGGTAACCTCTTGATTTGCTACGACTATCTTGTGAAATCCCTCACTTCTTCGGCCGATCTTAATATTCCTCTCAAAAAGCCTCCTCTTAAAAATTATTTGCCTCCCCCACCTTGGTGGGATGAGGAATGCAAGGAACTGTTTAATCAGAGAGTAGCTGCAGAAGAAGAGTACAAACTACATATGACAGAAGTCAATTTTATTAAATATCAACACTTAGATGCTAAAGTAAAAAGAACAGTATCCAAAAAGAAAAAGCTTAGCTGGACCAAATTCTGCGAGTCACTTAGTCCGAGATCTCCTTCCTCGGTTGTTTGGAATAACATGCGAAAGTTCCGGAGGGCAATCAACTACTCCGACCCAAGCTCGAACAATCCACAAGAATGGCTCAGCACCTTTGCTGCCAAACTAGCCCCCCCTTATGTTCCTAATGACCAAGATCTCCCTAGCCCAACTCCACCTATCTCAACTACGGATGAAATGGACTCCCCATTTACACTCCCAGAGCTTCAGACTGCTTTAAGTGGTCTGAAAGACTCAACCCCTGGTGAGGATGGAATCCCATACTCCTTTCTTATAAACTTAAATCATAAATCTAAACTATACTTTCTAAATTTAATTAATAAATTCTTTGAAAATGGATCAATCCCAGATTCCTGGAAAACCCAAATTGTGATTCCAATCTTAAAACCTGGAAAAGACCCATCAGACCCAAATTCTTATAGGCCTATTGCACTTTCCTCTACTCTCGCCAAGATCATGGAGATCCTTCTTAAAAACCGATTGGAATGGGTGATGGAAAACAGAGGAGTACTGGCCACTTCACAATTTGGATTTCGCAAGGGACTCAGCACAACAGATAGTCTCAGCATACTCACTACGGACATTCGAACTGCCTTTGGAAAGGGAGAGTACCTTGTGGGTATTTTCCTAGATGTTGCTTCTGCATATGATAATGTTCTTCTTCCGGTACTCAGGCAAAAGTTGCAACAGCTGAGTGTTCCATCGAAGATTACTCATTTCATATGTAACCTGCTCTCTGGCAGGTCAGTGGTGGTAAAACACCAATCATCCATTCTCCCACCCAGACTAGTCTGGAAAGGTCTTCCCCAAGGCTCCGTCCTCAGTCCTCTACTCTACAGTATATATACTCATGACTTAGAATTGTCCACAAATAGTTTTTGTAACATCTTACAGTATGCTGACGACATTGCTCTTTATTATAACTCAGGCTCAATTGATGAAATATCCCACCGTTTAAACTCAGCTTTATTTTACTTAGGGCAGTGGCTCTCTGATCATGGCTTATCCCTATCAGTGACCAAATGCCAGGCAGTTGTGTTTACAAGGAAGAGATCTATCCCTAACATTAACATACACTATGAGGATCATCACATCAGCCTAGTAGATAAGGCAAAATTCCTTGGTGTCATTCTTGACAATAGATTGAAGGGATCAGCTCATGTTGAACATATAAGTAAAAAATGTGAGAAGGGCATCAACACTCTGCGCGCAGTAGCTGGAGTCTGGTGGGGCGCCCATGCCTATTCACTCAAATTGCTCTATAATGCTCTAGTCCGCAGCCACATTGACTATTGCTCATTTGTTTTAGACCCATTAAATAAAACCCTGTCTGAAAAGCTGAATAAAATCCAATACCGTTGCCTTAGAATCATCTTGGGTGCAATGAAGTCCTCTCCCACAAATGCGTTACAGGTTGAATGTGTTGACCCCCCTCTTCACCTTCGACGACAATACCTGTGTGACCGCTTCGTTACCAAAATGCTACAACTCTCCTCCCACCCCCTGTGGTCTAAATTAACCCAGTTATCTGAAGTTCTCAGTTCTCAAAATCCCTCATCTTGCCTTTTGGATAGTTTCCTCAAGTTTACTAAACTCCCCCATCCCTCAATATCTTTCCAAATAAACCCTCTATTTTCTACATCCTATAAAGCCCTTATCTACACACCCCCAGTGGTCATGGATCTTGGCCTAGTTAAAGGAGCCCCAGATACTAACACTAAATTTCAATCCATAATTCATGAAAATTGGTCAGACTATCTTCAGATATACACTGATGCCTCAAAATTATCCCCAGATAGCTGTGTTGGTGCAGCTTGCTGGGTACCTAAATATAAAATTTTATTACAATTTAAATGTCCACCTGAGTCCTCGGTGTTTACAGGGGAGGCTGTTGCTCTTCTAGAAGCAATCTTGTTTACCCGATCCCATAACCAGAAACAGACTGTTATATTTACAGACTCCCTTAGTTGTTTACTATCTATTAAAGAAAACCCATTCCGAAGTAAATCGAGAGCTCCCATTATTTTGAGTATTAGAGAAGCCTTGCTCTCCTGTCATCAAAATGGATTGGCTGTAACCCTTGTATGGATTCCAAGTCATTCTGGCATTGTTGGCAATGAAACAGCTGATATATGTGCTAAAGCCGCTATTCAAGTAGGCTCCCAGGAGCACTTCAAAAATAGTTGCCAAGATTTGAGTGCCTTGTCTAAAACATATCTGGACAAGTCCTGGAACACATATTGGTCCAACTCTAAAGTAATCAAAGGCAAATTTTATGCATCAGTTCAACCAGATATCCCAAGACGTCCATGGTTTTTCTTCCATAAACATGCAGACAGGAGGGTTACCTCTACAATATGCCGCTTGCGACTCGGCCACTCTTGCACTCCTGTTCACCTACACAAGATCAGAGTTCGAGATCACTCCCTGTGTGAGTGTGGTTTAGATGAAGGCTCTGCTTCCCATATCCTCTTCTCCTGCCCTAAACTCCTTCATCCTTTGTATGATGTCCTACCATCCCAAATTCCCCGTCCTTTAAATGTTGAATGTTTGTTAATGTCTGTGTTCAGTCCATATTGTAAATTTCTGTGTAAATATATTAAATATAATAATATTAAGCTGTAAATATTTATGTATGTAACTTAATATGTAATATATTTTGTATTGTGCTGTTTCAGATCGGAGACTAACCAATTAAAAAAAAAAAAAAAAAGTATATATACTAACACAGATAATTAATCAACAAAAAAAATCAGTCACATAGAAACTTTCAAAATTAAAAGTTGAATTATCCTCAAACTTGTCTCCTCCAATCCACGTGACACTGGCGAATGAATTGTACCCAGTTGGTACAACTACAAGCCAATAAACGAACAAAGAAGAAGAAGAAGACATGGTGATAATTTAAAAAAAATCGAAAGAAGAAAAGAAAAAAATTACTGCGGGTGAGTGTCAACGCAATAAAAAAAAAAAACTAACGCCGTTTGTTACAATTAAATTAGAAGATAACGTTTGGTTGTTTTTCCTTTAAAAAATTGAGTGAATGATAATTGAATAGTGAATGATTAAGATAAGTCAGTAAAGAAATTAAAAAAAATCGCAAAAAATAATTAATAAAAGTAAATAATAAAACGATATGCAACTAAAGTGTACTTACTAGTATAATAATAATATTATAAAACAATTAATTACAAATTAAGGCAAAAATAATGTAAATCAATTAAATGGTAGGTATCAAGATACAAGAATATCAATAATAACAGTAAGGCTATCTTAAGTTCAATTCAACTAAACAAAAATTTTAATTTAATTAGTACGGAACCAAGTAGCACTTAATACACTTTAGTTGCTGGCAACCAAAATAAACGTTTTACAAAACAAGCACACACACCAATTTTTACCGGACCTATGAAACAAGTGAATGACCACGTAAGAGGCGCCAATGTAACGATGACATTGTGCGTATTAAAGAATAGTAGGTATTTAAGTTACAAATATGAAGTTAAGAATTTAAATTGAATAGTGAGTAGGTGGTCTTCAAATGTTTCACAAGGTGGTTAAGGTACTTAGCTGGGCACATGCGGTGGTGAAGCGGAGAAGATGAGCGAAACTAGGGCCAGCGGTGATGAAGACGCCGGAGACGGCGGTGGCGAAGCCTGCGACAGGTAACGGCGTGCGAGACGGTAGAGACGGGCGCGTGCGACAGGCACGCGGCCCGCGTAGCACGCGGCTAGCGGACACGCGGCCTCAGCGGCGGCGGCGAAGGCGCCGGCCGCGGTGGTCGCTCAGCGGTATTCCGCGAGGAAGACCACGGAAAGCACGCGGCGAGGCGACGCTCACGACCAGCCGCTGAGAGCCGAGTCTGGAGGTGTCACGCGCTGGTCAGCACGTGGGAAGGCGGCGTGCCTGACCAGCAGCCGTGATGGAAGCAGACACGTGGCAGCTAGCGCATGGCCCCAAAGCAGGGTTCGTCACGCAAAAGAGGCGAGACGAGCCATGCCGCGAAGCATCAGCCGTATTCTGGAGTGAGCCCAGCCAGGGAACGATGCGCACGTCACGCAGGAGTGGCGTGACACGCGATGAGATGTCTAGTCCGTAGCTTGAAGTGCGCACGTCACGCAGAAGTGGCGTGACATGCTATGAATTGTCTAGTCCGTAGGTTGAAGACGCGCAGCCCATGCGCCGGAGCACGTGCCAAGCAGAAGAGGCGTGACCCGTGGTAGTTAGCGCATGGCCGGCGAAGCGCACGTCACGCAGAAGTGGCGTGACATGCTGCAGGCGACCAGGCCCGCAGGTTGAGTCCGGAAGTTGAAGATATCGCAGCCATGTGCCGGTACACGCGCCACGCGGAAGAGGCGTGCCACGTGGTTGTTAGCACACGGCTGGAGTAGCACACGTCACGCAGAAGTGGCGTGATATGCTGCAGGCAGACAGGCCCGCAGTGTAAACCCGGGGTTTGAACCCTGGAACCAAATTCCAGTTCCTAAAGAGGTGAACTTCAGACCGTCGCTTGCTCGCGCCGCGCGTCACGGACGGCAAGTACCCACAAGAAAAACTGGCGTGGCGCTTAACGCAAGCAAACGACGTTTTACAGCGGTCAGAAAAAATCGTGACACTCACCCGGTATTGGGGTCCTATATTTTCATGATAACGAACTATTCATGAAGTTATTTTTTTTTCTTAATGACTAAATTTTGGGCACGCGTTTAGCGTTCAACTTCCCGGCCAAGACTGCCGGGCGACCGCGGTGCAACCGTGCGGCCCGGTGTCGGCACGCACACATGCGCGCGCGCAGAACAAAGACTGTGTAAGCGTGCATTTCAGAGTTCCGCAATGGTTTTATAGAACCACGCGCTCGTATAAATTTGTACTAAATTAAATTCGCCATCCTAGCTATATATTACGTTACAATAATCTACTGAAGGTCGCGGGACTTACGGACAACGATACTGAAAACCCTCTCTATTTATACGTCGCTTTAATAAAAGCGTCAGTGTAAATATTGAGGTTCAATTTTATTTGGCTGGAAACATTTCGGGTTTAGACCAACTGAAATTATTTGATTTGAAGTTTCATCTTCCATTTAGTACTCAAACGCAAAATCCGTTACAGAAACGGTTAAGACAGCTGCCTCTTACTTGAAAGACTGGGTTTATTTGCGTTTATAACTTTTTAAAGGTAAGTAGGGCAGAAAACTGTTAAGCGTCATCCACAGCCACACATGCCTGAGACAATGTTGTGTGCACAGACAGTACTTATGCGTGAATTAAGTAGTCTGGTCCTTCTGTATTTCGCGTGATAAGTTCTGCCAAAATGCTTTTTTTCTGAGACGGAGCAGATAGGCAAAGGACGGCAATCTAATACTTGAACATACAGTATCAAAATATTTACTTACGACTACTTAAAAACTTCTATACAAAAGTAAGGAAGGAAAGAGAAAAACCTTAAAAATTATTATTTAAATCTTATTTAAAAATTTATTAATTCTTTTTAAAATTAATAATTTTATTAATTCTTATTTAAAAGAACTAAAAGTAATTTACCACATGGCAGAGGCTAATGGATATAGCACCAATATAGTCAATAATATAATTAGGAAACAACAATTATTGCAGATCAGGAAGGATCTATATTCATCATCTCCTGAGAGAATCAATAAATACAAATCAAGTCTAACTTACTTTGGACCAGTATCACAGCAAATTGCTAGGAAACTAAGAACACATGATATACATGTTGCTTTTAAAACAAACAATACCTTAAGAAATATATGTAATGGTAAAGATAAATTAGATAATAAACAAAAATCGGGCATTTATAAACTAGAATGTTCAGAATGTAATGGTGTATATATTGGTCAAACAGGCCGTAAATTTGATACACGATACAAAGAACATATAGCCGCAGTTAGAAACAAACAACCCCAAAAGTCTCATTTCGCAAAACATCTTCTAGACAGTGGACACAAATTAGCACTCGATCATTCGTATAAAATCCTACATACTTGTGATAAAGGGCTTTATCTGAGCATGCTGGAACAATTAGAAATAATAAAATTTAGCAATAATAATCAGTTTCAATTACTTAACGAACAAATTAACGTATCATCTTCGCCACTGCTTCGTTTGTTTTCGGGGGTACGAGACCAGCCGAAGTGAGTGGGGCGAACAATAGGATGAGTAATCAGAAAGGGTATATAAGAACGCGGTGCTGACACGAGAGTCACTCTACGATTTCGCATTGTGAAGTCAACATCTCCTGAGGATGTCCCGGTTCGGGACGAAACGTGCGTCGAAGAAAGTGTTGGAAAATTTTGTGTGGTGTTTCATGTGGGCAGTGTTCCTGCATATTGTACCATACAGAATCTTTTCAAGTAGCGGATTACAGCAAAACAAATTAATCTGTCCTGCTAAGAGAAAAACCATTTCAAACGGAACCTTACCTAAGTCTTGCACACAGATCTACGCTCTGTGGTGTTGCATGTTATTGCTAGTTACTTCCTCATATCGAGAGAGAGGCCTTTGCACATGCATGCGAATTGCGAGTAACAGCAATCACGGGTGTATATCGAAACTCGACATTAATTTGGGAAGCAATTCCGATCGCACGCAGTTTGTTTAAGCGGCGTTGCAGGCCACTGCGCTCGTACATCACAGACCGCAATTCTCTCCAAACTGCAAATAAAATTTTGTTTTTTGAAGTCGCTTTGTCGCCGTCGGTCTCCGTTTAATGAGTTTTCTACTGGTTTGTTTTGTTCATTGAGTATTCAGGCACAGAAGAGGAAACGATAAGTTCATATGAAGTTATGCCTTATGCCCACATTAAAAAGATCAGCTGCTTGACCCAAAAGACAAATAGCGTTACGTCGTGACGTAAAGAAATGGAACAAATTCAAAAAATGTATGCGAGCTATCGTTATCTTGACACTTGGTGACGCTCAGCTGAGCGTCATGGAACATCAAATCGCATACATTTTTTTAAATTTTATTCCATTTCTATACGTCGTCGCGTAGTAACGCTGTTTCTCATACGGCTTAGCTTAGGCGGTCATCACTATTGTGCTGACTGCTGAGCGTACCGCGTCAATGACGTTCTCAATTTAGTTTTCCCAAGATTTGTGACTGCGATTGGCACGGGCAACAAACGATTTCTCTCCAGTTGTGTATGTACTCGTAGTGAACATTTCTGCCATGTTTGCGCGCTGCTACTCGTTCCGCACTTCACACCGCTCATTGTCGCGCGCTGCATTCTGCGGAACAGAGTGAATTGATTCCCAAAGGACCCTTCTAAACGTCTAATGGAATTCCACATTGCTACTAGTAAATTTTAGGTACTTACTGGGATTATTTTTTATAACCATTACAAGTTTACGTAACTGCAATCTCACGTGATGGTAGGTAACTGGTAGGTACTTGTAACGATCCAGACAAAAATGTTATCGAACTAACTTGGCAGCTACACAGCATAGCACAGGAAAACCAAATCGCTTTATGGTGCGACTGTGCTAGTAAGGTGGTAACCTACTTAATTCCCTTGGGACTTGTGAAAAACTTTAATTACGCGGTCGGAGCCACGACCGAAACTAACTATTTATTATAACCAGCCATTAACCAGCTGATGCCTGCGGCTCCGTCTGCGTTAATTTCGGTTTTTAATGAATTTTTACGCCTTCCTTGATAAAAGGACTATCCAATTCTGACCAGTAGTTCCAGAGATTAGCATGTTCAAACAAACAAACTCTTCAGTTTATAATATTAGTAGAGAGGCCATCACGGTTTTAGGCTTAACAAGTGCAGCCTGCGATACGGCGCACACAAAGCCGCCCACCGCCCACGCATTCACTGCAGAGCGCACGCGGCAGTGGACCACGTTCCGATGATTCCATACAAATTACCCCCATCGTGCTTTTGCACCGGATTATAATCCGATTATCACATTGTGAGCTGCAATTAATACTCTATTCATAGAGGTCCAAAAGGCTGCACGCGACTTCAAAAGTGCGGCAATAAATACTCTGTCAAAGTTTGCATACCCGTGCCCTCGCAACACAATTTCGCGCACACTTGCATCCGCGCACCATAAAAATTTCAAAATGACACACACTACAAGAAAAAATTGCTGGTGGCGAACGATGACCTCACTCTAAAAATAAATCTGTGACTCTATCATAGTGTTTTATGCCTTAAATATTATATAATGATACTAGCGCCTTTAGCTATCGTCACAGAACCCTGTCGAACGCTCATTCCTTATCTAGATGGAGATTCAAGATATTGAATGGGAATGACAATCCGATCGACAAATTGATCATGTGATTGATACGTGGCTGACTCATCGGAGACAATTAATGTCTTTCTAAGTACTCAATAGAAGCTGGCGTTATTTTGCGGAAATCTTTCCGCAAAATAATTTGTTTTGCTGTAATCTGCTAACTACCTGAAAAGAATGTTTACACTCTAATATGCAGGATCAAGCCAAGCAAACTCAAGCATGAAAGCAAAGTTCCCATGCAAGCAATGCTAACACATGTAATACCACACACAATTATTCTTACATCACATCGGGACATCCTCAGGAGATGTGGACGACTATACAATTCGAGGTTTTTTTAGTGCGATTTACACTAAACTGTCTTTCTCATACTTTTTTTTTTTAATTTCGTTTCGTTTTTTATACTTTTGAATTAGCTCAACCTGAATTTGCGAGTAGATCCGTGCATTGAACCGAATCGGATCCAATCATCAATCAGAAAAATAATTTATTTGCAAATCTTGACCCGGAAGAGCAAATAATACAAAAGCTTTTAAAAAGCTTCCCCGTATAAAACGATCGCTTAGAAGCGCATTAAAATAAAGTGCTCCGACATAATCAAATCAATCGCCTCGAGCGCTCGTTATCGAGTGAAGGAACAGCTGTAATTCTGTAAAGCCCTCTGATAAATAATCTGTGCCCTCTGAACACGCTCCTCGACTTCCTTCACTCTGTAAACTGTGCATTGTGGACTGCAGGGCGTTTAGTTTAACTTTATCGACTCTGATTCCTTCATTCGCCATCAATTAATGAATTTAAAGACCGCTGGATCTTACGAATGCTGTATGAATAAAATGTCGTACAGATATCCGAACCAGATTAATTTAATTACGACCTTATATATTACTGCAATGGAAAGAAGAAAATTGTAGAACTTAAAGATAATGACTATAATATTAAGTAAATCTTGAAATGCTTTGCAGGAATATTATCTTAGTGGCGCTCATGCGAAATCTAATTAGCTTAATTGGACGACAATGTTATTAAACTAAAGACGATAATTTTGCACTGTGCGCAAGATTTTCTGTTATTAATATTTACAGGTATGTAGGTAGGTACTCGAATAGTCATAATAATAATCTTATGCTTATGCTTAAAAGCGAGGTCTTATGGCTGCTTCAGCTCAACCCAGACCCGGAAGTGGCCTCAGAGTTCAATAATTGTATAGATTATCTTTTGTCCGCCTGCCCGTCTGCCCGTCTCTCAGAGCATTATAACTTCCGAATTAATAACAAACTTACTTCAAACTCATCAATAGGTGCTATTTAATTTATCACGGGCTTAAGGTTGGGTTAGGGTAAAACTTATTATTAGTACCGACAGACGGATAAGAGCAAATACACCGAAGTTATATAGACTAGCCCATTAATATCGAGCATATTGAACATTTCCCAATCATCCACAACCACCGACATCGTCTAATTTCCGTCGTACTAAACTTACCGTCGGATACTGGTGCGATGGACGAACTCGCGTCGTCATAGCTTACTGACAACCGATAACCAGCTGCCTTAAATGTCATGGTGGAAAAAATTAAAACACATCCTTTTACCGCTGGGGTTAATAAAGATGGTACGCCGGGCGCGTACACGGGACGTGCCTCGCGACTTATTGCCCCGAGTGGCCGCGCGGTGGCACGCAGAGACGCACAGACATACACACTGTGAGGACGATAGTGCTGCGACAGCTAGAATCCTCTGTTGGTAATAGGTGGTAATACTAAAACACTAGATCTTGCCCGCCTTCTCCTTGCTGTTTTGTCGTCTTCGCCTCCTAATTATTCGTATTCCTGTTCTCTCTCTCCCACTCCCCTTTCTCTACCTACTTGAAAGGAATTACTTGAAAGGAAATGAGGGCTTACTAACCTAAAAATTTCAGTTTTTTTTTTAATTTGAACATTTTAACTTTGAGTGTTTCCGGTACAACCTATCTGGATACAAGTACCTAGTATTCTTTATTTATATAATATGCTTTGGCATATTCATTAAAAATAGAGAGGGCACCGCAGGGTCCTTACGAAATGATTTACAAAATGTCTAAGCCAAACTAATTAGGCATGCTTAAAACCGATGCTCCTCATGGGAAAGATAGCATCTATTTTAAGGCTCATAAAATTAGTTTAGTTTAGAGATTTTCCAAATTTGAAGGGGACCATATCAGTCCAGGGTCAGACCATATCAGTTGAAAATTTCAGTACAATATGATTTAATAAAAGTAAAATTACAAATTTTAAAAACCCCCGACACAAAAAATAAAATATAAAAAGTAACAAATAACATTTTAAACCTATTATAATAATTATTATCGTCACAGTAAAATACTAAGTACGTTCAAATATTTTTTAATTCAAGCGTCGTCGCATCGTCGGGGGACATATGGACACGCTAAACTTAGAACACCCCTTTGCGTCTCTCTAACGGTCCCCCGACGATGCGACGACGCTTGAATTAAAAAATATTTGAACGTACTTAATATTTTACTGTGACGATAATAATTATTATAATAGGTTTAAAATGTTATTTGTTACTTTTTATATTTTATTTTTTGTGTCGGGGGTTTTTAAAATTTGTAATTTTACTTTTATTTTGTCCTTTTTAAAGTATAATAAGGTATTAAATATAGGGAAGGTATTATTAGGGATAAGTAAGTAACTTTGTTAGTTACTAGGTATAATATTAGTTTTCATTTACTAGATTAAGTTTTACCTTCCTACTAGTAAGTTTAGGTTAAATATTAGGTAGGTATTTGTTTTTGTATTAGTTTAAGCAATTTATGTATGCCTATGGGAACGATAGGACATATGGAAGGTAGTCAGATCCCTTCATCAACTATTAAAGAGCTGATCTACTTCAAACGGCTGATCAGGTCATGATTACCTTACCATACGCTTTAAATATCATTGAAATAACACGGTACCAAGTTTCGAAACGATAGGACATATGGAAAGTAGTCAGATCCCCTCATCAACTATTAAAGAGCTGATGATCTTCAAACGGCAAATCAGGACATGGTTACCTTACCATATACTTTCAATATCATTGAAGTAACACGCTACCAAATTTCGAATCAATAGGATATATGGAAGGTTGTCAGATCCCTTCATCAACTATTAAAGAGCTGATCTTCTTCAAACGGCTGATCAGGTCATGATTACCTTACCATACGCTTTAAATATCATTGAAATAACACGGTACCAAGTTTCGAAACGATAGGACATATGGAAGGTAGTCAGATCCCCTCATCAACTATTAAAGAGCTGATGATCTTCAAACGGCAAATAAGGTCATGGTTACCATACCATATACTTTCAATGTCGTTGAAGCTACACGGTACCAAATTTCGAATCGATCGGACATAAAGAAGTTAGTCAGATCCCCTCATCAACTAGAAAATAGCTGATAATCTTCAAACGGCTGAACAGATTTTCATGAAACATGGCTAAGAACACTCGGGATAAAATTATCTATGACACAAAATTAATTTCATGAAAATCGGTTCATCCGTCTGGGCGCTACGATACCACAGACAGATACACAGATACACAGATACACAGATACACAGACACGTTAAACTTATAACACCCAGGGGGGTTTTTGCGTCGGGGGTTAAAAATATGAATTCAGATAAAACAATAATTTAAAAAGGCATGCTAACGCTAAAACATAACTAAATTTTATTTACTTCACAAGCGGGTTCCATCTTCACATATAAAGTTGGCAGTCAAGCGTATCGTATCCCAATACTGAATTAAATATCAGCTGATGCTGTAACGCCTGTTCCCGCATCTCAATCAAGGAGTCGGTCGTCCCATTAAACCATCAATGGAGGCCCTGCCCGTCCCTCCGTCCCTACAGCGTTCGATAAACCCCGTTTTCCTCACAAATTGCTACAAATTACCGCTCCTTAAAGCCGTAGGTACTCCCTTCAATCTCGATTCCTCTGACGATGCGGCCATTTACAATTGTCTCTGCCGCTTTGTTTTTTCCCCGTTTTCAGTATTTTTCATACACACATCCCGGGACCGTTGCTTCTGACACGCTCAAATTACATTCTGACAAAAGATAAATTGCTTTAAGCGCGAGAATGTTTAATACACTTCTGGAGCAATACTTCTTTTATGTGATGTGATTTCATGAATGTGATTTTTATATTTTTGAGGGTTACGTGTATCAACTGGAAAACGGAGAGATTAACATTCAATTACATGTATCTATGTGGACGTCTGTGTGCCGCTTGTCAATAATTCTCTGAATTCGGCCACTGTTTTACCCCAGAATTTCATCTCTAAAGAATTTAGATGCAGTGAAACTGTTGAAAATTAAACGTTTCACTCGTTCATCGGTTGAAAATGTTTGGCCTATTTTTAACAGGATCATGTTACCAGAATTGCAGTCAAATAAATTGAAACAATTCTAAAATCCTGTAAAAGGGCACCTTTAAATCCTCCATTGAGTTTTCATTGGGACACCACAGTGATACTACCTGCAGATTCCGGAGCAAGGAATGCTCCTCATTATATTAAATGAGCCCACCAAGAACATGGATGAAACGAGCGTAATAAATTCCTTAAACAAATACTACTTTACGATAATTCCAGCAGGATTTGAACCCCGCCCTGGCTGCTACCACGCGCCGCGCTAATTCGCGCCGAATCCTGCGAAATGGCCTCGTTAAATGTTAATGGCGGAACAGCCCGACCTTATCCGCGAAATTAAAAATATTAATAATCTTTTCGCAATTAATAAGAAGATAATATTGTTATTTGCATAGATCATCTTAAAATAAGCATCGCAAAGACAATTTTAGCAGCTTTTTGTGCCCGAAAGCCCGTATTAAGGCGTACGTGGCAATGAGGCTTTTAAATAAAGGGTGGTCTGGCAACCTTCACATTCTTCTGAGAACAATGATAGAATACCTAATTCACAGCTATGCAGGTCTCCTCGCTTTTCCTTCCACGTTAAATTATATTTAGGTGCCACAAGCACGCATCATTACCTTACCTCAGATAAAAAAAACCCAGACCTGCTTCTGCGAGGCGAAATCTACAACTTTCTTAGAAACCACATCTAAAAGGAACACGATTAAGAAAATTTATAGAACTGACATTTCTGATCCACAAATTGATGACGTGAGTTATCGAAGGCAACTGTCATTCATAAACAGGCTAAAGTGAAATATTGTTGTTACTTGCTCGAGCACTGGAGCATACTCGATTACTAAGCGCTTGAATAAAATGCTTATAGCTTTAATAGCTTGAATGCTAGGTGCTTTTTAGAAGCTAGACTACTCTTCGTATAATATGTTTTTACTTGTAAATTGTAGAATAGCAACCGCTCCACAATCACGGAAGCTCATAATGAAGCTATTACAGTTTTCATGATTGCTAGCGAACGAGATTTCTAGTTTATTTAACTTCTATAGCGGCGATTAACTGTTCAAACTTTTCATTACATTCTGTAGTAGAAAAATATAAGCACTATAAATTTACTCTCGATTAGTAGATACATAATATTTACTTACACAAGGAAAATTGCGTGTTCACAAATACCGTGCAGCGAAAGATAATTCCCAATTCAATAACGTGTGAAAGATTTCGTTAATTTCCTTATTTGTACACAGCAAATATTATTATCACCGGCTGGTGCCAGCTGATTGAACTAAATTGGATCTTATTTGATTTGTTCTCGAATAATCTCTGCTTTAATTTATATCATATCGAAAGAAAGAACTTGAAGTGCACCTATAAAGTCTGAGGCGACCAATTGAAAATATATTTCTAGATCTAACACTATCTCTGATCTGATATTAAACTCGCTCGGATATCTATCGTTCAGGATTCTTTTTAACTTTCGTTAAAAATAAATTGCAAAAAGATTTTCTTCTACATTTCATTTCAATCTTTCTCTAGAGTTACTGGAGTTTTATATCTGTCAATAAGTAGAGTACTTCTTTTTAAAAGGATTTACTTGAATTTCTCAACAATATACTTTGTATCATTATTAATAGTACTACTATTATTGCATGGGAAAACCTATGCAATTACTACTTTTAACTGCTAAAATTATTACTTTTTTTTGCATGGATCAAACAAGATGTTGACAACACATTTGGATTTGTTTATTTATGAATTTAATGGACTCTACACAACCTGCTACTGATGGGAATGGATCTCCTCTTAAAATACGAAGAGTTATAATCCCACCACGCTGACCGAGTGCGGATTGGTTGGCTTTAAAAACCTTTGAAAACATTACAAAGATTTTCAGAATGAAGTTTTCCCACGATGTCCAAGCTTCACTTTTTTATAATTTCAGGGACTGTACGTTACTCTGAAAAGCTAAAGTTTCGTATACTAGCTGGAATTCAAATACTGGACTACCAGATCTAAAGGTCTGAACCAATGGACTGTCACTGCTTTCGAATTGACAGCTATCGCCTTATTCTCAGCGCAGGCGGTTCCGATCACTTCACGGCTCCCTTCGACGCTGCTATCGGAATAGCAACAATATTTCTTTCTCGATTATATTATTAGTACCTATCTGATGTCACGTTTTAGATGTTTTCGTTACGACGCTTGAATTTACGACACAAATTGAAATAAAACGTTTATTAGGATTTAACGTTTAAAGCTTTTCGGTCATAAAATTCACGGTTTTTTTACTTCCCTAAAAATAATTATAGAACATAAAAAATACTCATCGGTCCATGACAAAATAACATCCTATTTTAATAGAATACACTGATAAAAAGATATAATTAGCAAAACCAGTATGATGCCTTTTCTCCGTTTAAAGAGCTCCGTTTGAAATAATGGGCCTTTGAAAAGTAGATTGGCTCTTCAAAGTTTTCTACTAGATGCTATCACAGTCTTGCCTAAGGAATGAATAATAAGATAGATACGATTTTCGAACTTTGCGGTGAAGAAGTACTCTAGCCTAATTTATTCAAAAATTAGCTCCATACAATTACAGTCTGAGTTATGAATACCTGTAGGTACATAATAATCCAAGATTATACAAAACTTTTACGCATATCGGACGACAGTCGATTTGTGCGGCTTACGTCATTCTAAAGGCCAAAATTTTTGGGGAAGGCGAAAACCCGAATAAAACAATAAATGTTTTAAATCTAACTTTAATATTTTTGGCAGCAAACCACTGTCCGGAAATGTTATAAAAATTCTATCATTTTATTCAACAAAAGTTCAGTAATAAGTTTTACGACTTAACCATTCTTTCATACAAAACACAAGTTGGGAAATGCGAGAATTCTCATAATATTTTGGTCACAGTCCAACTGTTTGAATCGAACACAATTGCACCTGAAGCCAGAACAAAGCGCGCTTACAATGAGATTACACGCTCTTTGTTCCACAACATTCGATTGCTTAAACACTTGTAATTATTCATAAAAGCTTCAATTAAACAAAAAGTTAATGCTGATTTTCCTCAAGTTATGAGAACAATAATAATATTTTCCTGTATATTGGTGGTAGCGTAACTTGAAAGTTGAAGTGTATGAAGAAAAAATGGCAGAGTTTTTCTCCCTGCTTGTTTCATAGAGGTTAATTTTGTGTTCATAGTTTGTGTTCAAAGTGTATATTAATAATATACTTGGGATTAGAACAACTCTCGTACCCCAAAATTCATAGGTAACGCAAACACCGACAGCCAAATTGATTACCTACGCTAAGATGCAAAACTCAAGTGACAGGTAGGCTATTCGCGTAACGCATTGGCTACATTTCGTGAAGTGAAATATTTAAAAAAAGTCATGGCATGTAGGTATAGATATGTATAAACAGACCATATTGAAACCAAAAAAATTGATAAAATTTGGAAAGTTAATTTTACAAATATACATATACATAGAGCGTAAAGTTGAATTCAAAGGGCAGCTTGGTCGAGAATCGTGAAATTGAATTTACGTCGCATGACAAGGTTGAGGCATTGTATTCCTTATGTTGAAGTACATTCAATTTTACGCTCTAACTAAACCAATAGACGTAAAGTTAATTTTTAATGTTCATTTTTATGGAAATTCTTAATTCACTTCACTCATTGTGTGAAAACGTTACCTGAATCGCCCCCGCAGTTAATAATCTTTTAACAAAGTGCTATTTAGACCGGCAAAGGCCAAGCTCTTTTATACGAGTATATTAGGTACGTAGGTATCAGTAATAGCCTTATAGCCCTGCCAATCCTCACTTGG
The DNA here is from genome assembly GCA_036785405.1 of Coenonympha arcania. Lineage (NCBI taxonomy): Eukaryota > Metazoa > Arthropoda > Insecta > Lepidoptera > Nymphalidae > Coenonympha > Coenonympha arcania. The sequence goes on along the minus strand of CM072057.1, from coordinate 20,081,494 downwards.
CCAGCAACAGGGAGTCATTGCTTAGTGAAACTGCTGATGACGTTGCAAGAATTAATTGGAATATGCATCGAAGCTAATTATAGCTAGTTCATAGTTGACGCAGCTGTTGTGCCTCGCTCTGTCGGTGGAGAAGCACTGCAGAAAGCCTCTATTAATCACTGTTAGCTTGCATCGTGCACATGCATGTGACTAGGCAATCCTTCGCTCCCTGGCAAAGTTACACAGAATTTAATTTAATGAATGAATGAAAGTTTATTCATGTAGAAGTTCATTCATGTAATTTGTATACTGTGCTTTACTTGAGTTAGCAAATACTTATAGAATTATGATTTTAACATTCATACGCCATGCAATTAATCACCGGTATAATGTAATCGTCTTATCAATTTATTGTTACATCTCATTGTACACATACAATTACATAAATTATAATTATTTTAAACACACACACACACACAGCGAGACATACAGCTCCCAAATTAATGTTTCATAATTTATCTCTCTCGCGGGCGATTTCAACTATCATAATATTATTATTATTCATATTTGCAAAGCTTACATAATTATTTAATACTAGGGCATAAGTACTTATATAAAATGCTCGTGTTATAGTGTTTGTAACGAAATTCTTCCGAAACGACTTGACCCATTTTTAACCGACTTCAAAAAAAGGAGGAGGTTCTCAATTCGTCGGTATCTTTATCTTTTTTATCAAACTTTTATCAGAAAAACGTTTGCTGGGTCAAATACTTATATTGGCCCCGCACTTTTGAACAATAAATACGTATAATCTAAATAAAATAATAATATTTTTTTAATATTTATTTATATCTTGGCTTAACGTGTTCCCAAGGCATGGAGGTGAAACATCAATTCCTACTAATGGTCGACTCGTTTCGATCGAACCCTGTTATATATGTACCTAGGTAGGTATATCTATACGCGGGCTGCGACTCGCGCTCGCCTATCGCTTTGCAATAAATTAGTGTACTACCGACCAGCTCGTTTGATTGACGCGTACACGCGCGCCCTCCCATTTACCCCAGATACTTAACAGTGGCGACGAGGATGGGATTCGAAATTGGTGGCGATGTCTACGGGAGCGACTTATGGGGTCCTATCGACTTTTGACCATCTCTCGCAAGAATGGGACAGCTACAAGTCGCGTTTAAATCAATGGTTTATTGCTAACGACATAACCTCAACAACGGACAAAGCAACAACTAAGCGGAGGGCCATTTTGTTAACATCGTTATGCGAGTCATCATTCAAGTTAGCGAGTGACCTGGCGTTACCCATAAAGGTGGAAGAATTAGGATACGAAGAATTAGTGAAACTACTCGACGATCACTTCACACCAAAAAGGCTCGGGTTTGCGGAAAAATCTACATTTTACGCCGCAACACAGCGACCGGGGGAAAGTCACACTCAATGGGCAGCCAGGATAAGAGGATTAGCAGCTCACTGTGAATTCAAAAACTTGGAGGAAGCCCTGTTGGATAAATTCATTATGGGCATGGTAGCAGGACGTGAGCGGGACAAGTTGTTTGCGCAAAACCAGCGGGAGCTGACCCTCGCTAAGGCCATCGATCTGGCCGAGAGCGTGCGGTGTGCGCGACAGGCCTCGTCACAGGCGGCGCCGGGCGCGAGCAGCGTCGGCGCAGCGAGTCCAGACACACTCAACACAGTGTTTAATGTTACCAAGAAGGAAAAGTGCAGTGTATGCGGGTTTTCTAACCATAAATCGAATCAGTGTCGATTCAAAACCTACAGATGTAAAAAGTGTAATAATAAGGGGCATTTACGTAAGATGTGTCCTAACGAGGGGAAAGTAAAATACGTGGATGAAGGTACTGTGGACAACGGAGACGACGGTGAGTCTTTTTATAATATACGGTGTGTAAAAGGAAAACCGATGAAGGAGCGCGTCATGATCAGTGGTCTGGCTTTAGAATTTGAAATTGATAGCGGTTCTGCAGTAAGCGTAATTTCAGAAAATACCTACAAGTCTCATTTTAAACAACTGCCATTGACAGTCACCACCAAAAGGTTATTTAGTTATACGGGAGAAAATATTAAAACAATCGGAGTTGTATCATTGCCTGTATCATATAACGGTCGTACGCAAGTACTGAATGTTTATGTAGTGTGCGCGAACGGACCGCCATTGCTAGGCCGGGATTTCATTCGCGAGTTTGACTTAGAATTAACACCTGCAAGGGGCGTGGCCGTGCATGCGTTAAGCACGGAGGTACAGGCCGGGTGCGAGTCTGATATTGTCAAACAACTCACTAATCAGTTTCCTAATGTGTTCTCTGACAATCTTGGCTCGTTTAACAAGTATAAAATAAGCTTACGCCTAAAACCGGATGCTAAGCCGATTTTTATTAAAGCGAGACCAGTGCCTTACGCGTTAAAGGATAAAATAAACAAAGAACTAGATCGGTTATTATCTTTAGGCATTTTGAAACCTGTCGAACACTCGGAGTATGCGTCGCCGGTGGTGCCTGTTTTAAAGAAGAACGGCAGTATTCGATTGTGTGCTGACTATTCAGTAACAATAAATAAACAGTTGGTTATAGACCAATACCCGTTGCCTACAGTAAATGATTTGTTAACGAAACTACATGGGGGCGTACAATTTAGTAAAATAGATTTATCTATGGCATACAATCAATTTATATTAAATGAAGATTCGCAAAGCCTAACATGCATCAACACTCATCGCGGTCTCTTCAAATTTACCCGCTTAGTTTTTGGGTTATCGGGCGCGCCGGCCGTTTTCCAGCGAGCGATGGAATGCCTGCTTTCGGGTATAGATGGAATCATATTTCTATTAGACGACATTCTCATCACGGGAGCAAATAAAGACCAGCATAAACATAGGCTGTATACGGTGTTACAACGCTTAGATGACGCGGGCTTAACGGTACAGATGAGTAAATGTGAATTCTTCAAAGATGAGATTTCATACTTAGGCCACGTCATAGACAGATACGGAATTAGGAAGTCGCTCGATAAAGTAAAGGCTATATTACAAGCTCCTAAACCGACAGATGTATCACAACTTCAGTCGTTTCTGGGTCTTACTAATTATTATAGGAACTTTGTACCCGACGCGTCATCCGTATTGAGTCCATTATATAATCTGTTAAATAAAAATACCAAATGGGAGTGGACTAGCATTCATGATGACACATTTAATCGAATAAAAAAAAATTTTAGCGTCTGATAAAACACTAGCACATTTTAACCCTAAAGCCAAACTTATATTAACGGTAGATGCATCACCGACCGGATTGGGAAGCGTGCTTTCACAAGTCGGCAGTGACGGGTTAGAAAGACCGATACCGTACGCTTCTCGCACGTTGAACTCAGCGGAGAAAAATTACGCTCAAATTCAAAAAGAAGCTACGGCTATCATTTTCGGCATAAGGCGGTTTCATCAGTACTTGTATGGTCGGTCCGAGCCCTTTACATTACGAACGGATCATAAACCTTTGCTAGCAATATTCGGGCCACACAAAGGCGTCCCTGAAGTATCCGCAAACCGCCTGCAGAGGTATGCCATATTCCTAACTGCGTACAATTATACTATAGAATACATAGATAGCAAGCGGAACAGCGCGGATTATTTGTCCAGAACAGGCGGGGAGGGGGGGCTCGCAGAAACCCACGAAGAACTCGCGGAGTGCGAAGATCGCGCGACATACGTCAACTTCGTAGTAGACGGCGACCTGCCAGTGACACTAAGTGACATACGGCGCGAAACGGCTTGCGACCCCCACCTAGTTATAGTCGTACGGTACGTAATGAACGGCTGGCCTAGGAAAATAACTGACGTGAATTTAAAATATTTTTTTAATTGTCGGTCACAGTTGTCATACGAAAATGGTATTCTAATGCGTGGACACAAAGTCGTTATTCCCTTAAAATTACAAAACATAATTTGTAAGGAACTACATAGTTCACATTTCGGGGTAGTAAAAATGAAGGCAGAGGCTCGCAAGCGGCTATGGTTCCCGGGCGTGGACGCGGCGCTGGAGGCGCTGGCGGCGGCGTGCGGCGTGTGCTGCGCGCTGCGCCCCGCGCCGCCGCACGCCCCGCTCGCGCCGTGGCCACTGCCACCGCACCCATTTCACCGGGTCCATTTGGATTTCCTGGGCCCTTTTAATAATCATATGTTTTTAATCATCGTAGACGCATATAGTAAATGGGTAGAATGCTACGACATGTCTTCGTCATACAATTCAAAGGCAGTTATAAATAAATTGTATGAAACGATGTCACGTTTTGGGGTGCCGCACACGGTGGTAAGTGACAACTTTTCTGCTTTCACTTCGATAGAATTCAATGATTTCTGCAAACGTAACGGTATCAAACATGTTTTATCCCCAGTATATCACCCATCTAGCAATGGCCAAGCCGAGAGTTCTGTAAAAATTGTAAAAAAGGGCCTAAAGGGTATTATTTTGGACGGAGTTAATAAAAGGTCTCTTCACGAAAAAATTAATAAATTTTTATTTGATTACCGGAATTCAAAACATAGCACCACTGATCAGTCGCCTGCGGAATTGGTATACGGGCGCGCATTACGCTCGAGACTGGACTTAATCAGCCCCGTCACGCCTTCTCCCTCGTCCACGGACCTCGCTCGTACTGTCGAACGTAAACAGTTCTCACAGGCTAAACATTCCAAAGGTGTACAACGCGCAGAGTTTAAGGAAAATGATAACGTATGGGTAACTAAAAATAAGGATACAAAAAAATTTTCTTGGATAGGGGGAATTATTAAAAAGAAAATCGGACATGTTATGTATGTGGTATATGTGCCTAATTTGGACAGCGAAATTACCAGACATATCGATCAAATTAGACCACGAACATCTTCGGCGGCAAGCGACGACCAGACCTGGGACCCAGACGTGATACCAGACATATCACCCCCTGCCACAGTCCAAGACGACGCTGTCTCAGAACCAGAAAGGGAAGGAGAATCGGCACATGGGCGGGAGCCCGGGGAAGGAGATACGCCCACGCTGGAAGATCGCCGAGCGTCACCGCCGCGCGCTGGCCACGACGCGCACAGACGACACGCAATAAGTCCGGTTTTCTCGTCACCGTTATCGGATTCGCAGTTAAATAATAAGATATAGGTTTAATCGTGCTCTTAGCCTAAGGGGAAGGGATGTTATATATGTACCTAGGTAGGTATATCTATACGCGGGCTGCGACTCGCGCTCGCCTATCGCTTTGCAATAAATTAGTGTACTACCGACCAGCTCGTTTGATTGACGCGTACACGCGCGCCCTCCCATTTACCCCAGATACTTAACATGATCAGATACAGATACCTCATGATCTGCGTGCCTATGCCGGGTTTTTTTACATATTCGAAAGCGAGAGAGTAGACGCGAATTTTTTTTGACTGTTGTAGCGACATCTATTGACAACATTTATAGACTGCTCCAATCTCATATAAATCGCAATCGCAAAAACGCAACGCCTGTTTGCACGAGCAGACAACGGGCCGTGCGCGCACCTCCATGGGATCGCACCTCACATCAATCGACCACCAAACGGGGGTCCGCTGCCTCGCGAGCTCCTGCGGAGAAAATCAAGCTGAAAAAAATCGCAATCGAGCACAAAAATAACTATTTAAAAAATCGGAATCAGCAAACAGCAGTCTAACACTGTCTAGCTTGTCGTGTTCACTGACTAGCTTCGACTAAGAACATTCTTCATCTCACCTCCACGACCTGATTTGATCGACTGCGCGGTACTTTATTCCCAATGAAAGCGATTTGTTAACGCCGAACAAAGAACTCCAATATTTAGGTTAAAAGGTTTTTTCTCGCGATAATATTTAATATTAATTTTGTACTTTTAAAGAAATTAAGGAGTTTCTCCGCTAAAAGAGCGGAAAGTAATTTGTTATGTAATATTAGAAGTTAGAACAGGATATTAATTAAACCAGCACCTAATAATGTTCCTAAATATCAGAGGTAATAAAATATTTCTAAGAATCTTGGGTAATAGTCTACTCCCTACAATATTATACTTAGTATTGGTAATAAATAAATCAACAGCCGCAACTCATCAGTAGAATATCGCAATGATCTGAATGGTTAATTAAATAAATTTGATTTTGATTTTAGTGGTCCAACTAGTTTTCTCCTACACAAACTGACAATCTATAATTAAAAGTTTTCTCGAAATATACCAGTTCCCCGTTACAGAGGTGCACCTACAATAGGAAATTCAGGAGAAACTTTTCAGGCAGGTAAACCGGAAACTCCGCCGTTCCAAATGCGGTCATGTGTGACGGCCGCGAGGGGGCAGCGCTGTCGCACGCCGCTAAACTGTTGGAGCAGCGAAACGATAACCTCCACTGGAGTTCGGAACGTGTCCACCGAAACCGACATGGGTATTATCTGCCCCAGGCAGTTCGCCGCAACCACTAGGTACATACTCTATGAATAGAGCAGTAGGCCTAGTACAGGTTTTTTTGCAACATTCGAGGCAACTCGCTTCGAATAAACGGATTGGATTTCTCCATATTATGCAATACAGCCAGCATCCAAAACGGTCACTTTGTCAACTTACGGCCGGTTCACACATGTCTCCGTTTTACTGTTCCGTTTTATCGTGTACGTTTTTTTTTCGTCGATGGCGTATGTAGTTGTATGAGCGACTTCACACATGGCACAGTATTCTGTACTTATACAGTAAAAAATATCGTTCCGTAAAAAAATGACATTCCGTTTTGTCATCGAATACTGGACGACGGAACAGTAAAAATATACGGATACGTAGAATTTTATCGGATAGATACTGTGTGCGTGGCGGGCGGTGTATACAACACGATCCTTGTAGAATAGCGGCGTTATACTGCGAGTTTTCTTGCTAGATGTATAGAGAAATCCGTTTCGTTTATACGAAGCGAGTCGAATCACACAAAAACCTGCACTAACTCTACAGAGATAGGTACAGAGTTCCGCACGTGCCAACCGAACCCGACACGGGGGTATTGTTCCACCGCAGGGAATCCTCACACACTCAATTGTGTGCTCACACGTAAAAACGATACACGAAAACGCGCGTTGAAATTAAAAAATCTTACTGAAATACTTTTTGGTCCTTTCTGAGCGCTGTGACTTGAATCGTCAAGGGTACGATATGCCCTGGCCTAAACTATGATAGCCAATGTTCAAGTCTTTTGTAAGTATGAATCTTATTAAGTTTTCGAGAGTTGAAACCCCGAAATACCTGAACTTTTGGTGTTAAAAACGGCTATATAAACTACCGCTTAGCAAGTAATATTTATTTCTTGCTTGGTGGTAAAACATCTTGAAGAAATCTGCCATGCCTGAGAATTTACCACAATGCTTAAAAAAACCACCACTTGACCAGCATGATGGGCTTTGTCTACCGTCCCTTAAATCTCTCATAATCCTCTTAAATCTCGCAACACTTAATAACTGAGTATCTGGTTAAGTATTGTGAAGGAAAAAAATAATTGATAAAGATAATGGGAGGACTAATCATGTAGATAAGCATTTCATGTCGGCCTCATCATAATATGGTTTCATATTGCACGTAAATTGTCTATCGATGATTAATTTCGTCCGTCGATTAAAACATGATAACGCCGCACAAAGCGCACGGCGACGGCCATCAATCTTTATGAATCGCTAATAGGTTATGGGTACACGAGAGGCGCAGGGGGGCGCGACTAGGAGTGTGGTGTGCTTGCTATACGGAAAATACATGGCTTTAACGGCAAAGCTATCGACTTTAAAAGCCTCAATACATCATAGGTTAAAGAACGGATTAAAAGTCAAAGTTAAAATCGGAATTATGTACTTAAAGTGTACTTGGTCTACATTTTTTTAAAGCTACTAGGTATTCGCTCATGAGGAATGAGAATTTCAAATCCTGAAATGAAACGATATGTTATTGCAATAAATTAGGATCTATTGGAACAATAATCACACTAATATTACAAAAGACGAAAAATCGTCATCTGGAAAGGGCGACCTTAATTTTATCTTTGCAAAAACTACTTATCTCAATACTCTATCAACAGATCTAGACACGCGGCAGCGTGTCAAGACAAGTTCAAAAAAAAAGAACTGGCTAGCCAGCGCCGAGTGTAATATTACACGAACCACTTGGTGCCACTTTTGACCCTTCTATAACTCAAAACCTCTTTAACGTAAACACATAAAACTACGTGTGTTTAATTATATCCATAAGGACATATAGAAGCCCAAATTTCATGAAGCTAGCTCAAACGGTTATAAAGATATGAAGGTCAAAAAGTCGTTAAAATTCATACTGACTGACATATAGTACAAAAACCTAACCTACTTCCAGATGACCTAGAAGGATGAAATTTGGAATCCAGCTCGGTGACTGTGTGTAAGCGTAGGAAAAAATCAAAAAATAAAGAAAAGTCAAAAAATAAGGGGTGTTCCCATACAAACTGAAATATAGTACCTAAATCGAACCTATACTTCCAGATGACCTAGAAAGATGAAATTTGAAATCCAGCTTGGTTATTGTGTGTGAGCGTAGGAAAAAATCAGAAAATAAAAAAAAGACAAAAAATAAGGGGTGTCCCCATACAAACTAACATATAAGTACAAAAACCTAACCTACTTCCAGATGACCTAGAAGGATGAAATTTGGAATCCAGCTCGGTTGCTATGTGTAAGCGTAGGAAAAAATCAGAAAATAAAAAAAAGTCAAAAAATAAGGGGTGTCCCCATACAAACTAACATATAGTACAAAAACCTAACCTACTTCCAGATGACCTAGAAAGATGAAATTTGGAATCCAGCTGGGTAACTGTGTGTAATCGTAGGAAAAAGTCAAAAAATAAAGAAAAGTCAAAAAATAAGGGGTGTTCCCATACAAACTGAAATATAGTACCTAAATCTAACCTATACTTCCAGATGACCTAGAAAGATGAAATTTGAAATCCAGCTTGGTTATTGTGTGTGAGCGTAGGAAAAAATCAGAAAATAAAAAAAAGTCAAAAAATAAGGGGTGTCCCCATACAAACTAACATATAAGTACAAAAACCTAACCTACTTCCAGATGACCTAGAAGGATGAAATTTGGAATCCAGCTCGGTTGCTATGTGTAAGCGTAGGAAAAAATCAGAAAATAAAAAAAAGTCAAAAAATAAGGGGTGTCCCCATACAAACTAACATATAGTACAAAAACCTAACCTACTTCCAGATGACCTAGAAAGATGAAATTTGGAATCCAGCTGGGTAACTGTGTGTAATCGTAGGAAAAAATCAAAAAATAAAGAAAAGTCAAAAAATAAGGGGTGTTCCCATACAAACTGAAATATAGTACCTAAATCTAACCTATACTTCCAGATGACCTAGAAAGATGAAATTTGAAATCCAGCTTGGTTATTGTGTGTGAGCGTAGGAAAAAATCAGAAAATAAAAAAAAGTCAAAAAATAAGGGGTGTCCCCATACAAACTAACATATAAGTACAAAAACCTAACCTACTTCCAGATGACCTAGAAGGATGAAATTTGGAATCCAGCTCGGTTGCTATGTGTAAGCGTAGGAAAAAATCAGAAAATAAAAAAAAGTCAAAAAATAAGGGGTGTCCCCATACAAACTAACATATAGTACAAAAACCTAACCTACTTCCAGATGACCTAGAAGGATGAAATTTGGAATCCAGCTCGGTAACTGCGTGTAAGCGTAGGAAAAAATCTAAAAAAAAAATAGTACCTAAACCTAACCTACTTCCAGATGATCTAGAAGGATGAAATTTGGAATCCAGCTCGTTAATTGTGTGTAAACGTAGGAAAAAATCAAAAAATAAAAAAAGTCAAAAAATAAGGGATGTCCCCCATACAAACTGACATATAGTACCTAAACCTAACCTACTTCCAGATGACCTAGAAGGATGAAATTTGGAATCCAGCTCGTTAATTGTGTGTAAACGTAGGAAAAATCAAAAAATAAAAAAAAGTCAAAAAGTAAGGGGTGTCCCCATACAAACTGACATATAATACCTAAACCTAACCTACTTCCAGATGACCTAGAAGGATGAAATTTGGAATCCAGCTCGTTAGTTGTTAATGTTAGTAAAGGGCTAGTGAACGGCTCTATTGTAGTCATAGAGAAAATAAACTGGGATGTCGATAGAAACAATAGTGCACGTAGAATTATTATCAAATTTAATAATTTAACTTATGAACTAGAACGTGTCAAGACTAAGTTTCAGATATCAAATAATGTATATGTTCACCGGGAACAGTTCAATATTTGCTTGGCTTACGCTACTACCATCCACAAATCACAAGGACTTAGTCTGGACAGCGCTCTTCTGGACATAGGCACTTCGATATTTAGCAGAGGACAGGCCTACGTTGCGCTCTCCAGGGTTAAAACCCTAGACGGAGTACACCTTATTAATCTAGACCCTATAGTCAAATTAAGGCGCAAGATAGTTCTATAATAGAATATAACCGCCTGAGATCCCTATATCGCCCGGACTTAGCTAATTTAAGCATAAACAGGAAGCTTACTAAAAAGGTAGCAGATAATGAATGGGCAATGCGCACTATTATCTCTAACATTCAAGAGAGTGTAAAAAATAGTATAAAAAAGAAAATCACGCAGCGGAAACGCAAGAAAAAGCTTTAAACTCAATACCTGCCTAGTTTTCTTTACAAAAAGTAATGATATCCCACCAAAAACATAAATGTAAAAAAAGGAGAGCCAAGTTCAATACAAAAATTATGCTTGGCTGTCGGCTTCGCCGCAAAAAGAATGGAGATCAAAATGAGTGCCAAGTTCTATGTAAAATCGAAGTTTGTATTTATAGGAACAAAAAAATAATATGAACAATTATTAAACTCTATTTCTTGGCTTTATTGGATACCTATAACAATTGCTGTTATTCAAAAATGTGAGATCTTAAAATAGGTTAGATTTGACTTGGCGAGTTTTTATCGGAATTAAAATGTATAACTTTATAAAATGACTGATGTAATGAAAACTGGCCAAGTCAAATCTAACCTATTTTAAGATCTCACATTTTTGAATAACAGCAATTGTTATAGGTATCCAATAAAGCCAAGAAATAGAGTTTAATAATTGTTCATATTATTTTTTTGTTCCTATAAATACAAACTTCGATTTTACATAGAACTTGGCACTCATTTTGATCTCCATTCTTTTTGCGGCGAAGCCGACAGCCAAGCATAATTTTTGTATTGAACTTGGCTCTCCTTTTTTTACATTTATGTTTTTGGTGGGATATTTACTTACTTATTTAAACCACTTATCAGATTTAAATAACATTGTGACGTTGAAAGTGTGACAATAAAGTTTTTAAATAGATTGTGTTGAATGTGACCTGTGATCTTTCAGAATACTAAGCAAAAAAGTCAGTCTTTTTCTATTCAGGAGCCAAACAAATGTGCGAATTTCACACGAGTGACAATACAATCAAAGCACGCAGCGGTTTACAATGAAGTTCGTGAGTTCGAGCGCTAAGTAGTCGCACAGTGGCAAAGTTTTCCTGTTTTGTCCCTTGTTGTTTTGCTACCTTTTTTCCCTTTGTTGTACACGCAGGGCATATTGTGACCTGCAGAATAAGAATGAGTCCTTATTCCCAGTAGTCGGCCGGGGCGGCGCGGTGAGGTGGTTGTAATCTCCTCACGTAAGAGGGTTACAGACTACAGTGGAGCTTACATAGGATGTACCTACACGAATCACACGGGACGCGTAGGTACGCGTTTACCTTTCAACACAAATATTTGCTTGTAAAACCCACGACGTTTAACGAAAGGGGAAAACAGGATGTTTTAAGCTATTGAGTAGAATTAGGCCGTTTGTCCACCGCAGCCGTCACCGACGAGACGTCACCGAGGACGACATAATTTTTGGCTGCGATCATAAAGGCACGGGCGCGCGGTGGACACACGGCTCTTAAACGGCAACAGTTTATTTATGAAGATTTCGGCTATACGGTAACCAATTCCTAACTTGCTAGTTGATGCGCCACATGGCTTATGTACCCTACATTTTCACTGCAAGTTCGGACAAGTTAGAGTAGGTATTGCCAATATTGTTGTAGGTGATAGATAGTATTGTAAGGCGGCCTACACATAATATGCCGAAGTTTACATAAATAAGAAAACTTGCAGAAGTTGATAAAGTTGCAAACTGTTCCTCCTTTGTTCAGTAGCTTGCGTGACTGTTTACATTGCTTTCAGAAGGCATCTTCTGCAAGTTTTTAGTTGTGTAGCTCACTCCTCCTATTTTTGCTCCAAGCGTCTCCACTGTACATGGTAACACCAACCAAAAGGTTCAATTTCGCATCTCTTCATGGGCCTCTTTAACAATGGTAACAGACAAAATAAAAACACAAACATACTAAACATTTGTATCAAGACAAACAGTTCATAGAAATCTAACTTTACCATTGCAGATTTGGCTGCGTCACGTACTTTTTAGGAATTGATCATTTATAGAGTGGAAACTTTATAAATGTTCGATTCCTAAGAAACGTGACTCAAAACCTTAGCTCAAATGAAACGAACTCCATAATGAGGCGTCCTCCGCGCCCGGAATACGTCGCCCCAGCACTTAGGCGTGGCTGAAATAAATAGGAATGTTATTGAAGGAATGGTAGAGACGGGCTGCACGAGCTGAATGACAACGAGCCCCGCGAGCTCTTAGCCGCCGATAAGTCACACTTAGCGCTTTACTACTTACTAGCCCGTAGCCCCCTAGCCCTCCACCGGCCGAGCTGAGTGTTATAGCTAGAGATATAGGTATAGGTATTGAATGTGTTAAGAGAGACGTGACTTTCGCTCACAGACATGAACCAGAGGATGAGCCCGTCGGAACATTTTACGTCAACCTTCTTGATACAAGAAAAGAGTAGCGCAAGCAAGAAACTCTTTTCAAAAATGTAATTTTCTTTTAAATTATGAAAGATTATAAACACAAATCATTTTTAAATGAGGAGATGGATGCATATCCCTGTCATTCCAAAAAAATTGGTTGTCTGTAAAGTCGGTTTACTGACGATAGTTGAACGTGACAACTCTCGCTTGCACTTCAAGCCTTACATGGAACGCCTCAGAGCGAGGTAACGCGAGCGAGGTAACGCCGCATGCAACGCAACTCTATCGATTTATAAGACGTTGTCACGTCAAAAATCCTTGTTATTGTTAGTAAAACGTGAGTCTGGCATAGAGCGCCGCCTGTAGGACCTCGCTGTAATAGGCTTATTGATTGTTCCCATCTCAGGTGAGCTGAGAGCTCGTTATCGCGAACACAACACGGCAGCCCACGTGACGTGAGATACCGCAGCGGCCGCGAATCGCGATATATTTACCGAGTTTATCGCGCCCTACAAGAGCCCCGAGCACGAAACCCTTATCCTGGTCTCGACACATTATTATGTGTCAGTCATTTATTTTGATAAGCCTATTATATTACAGGCTTCATTTGCGGAGATGGAGACGGGATGTTCAGAGATTTGATACTTCACTAAAAAACGTGAAGAGAATAAATACTTTGTACAATTTTTAAATATTTTTCACACACGAAAGAGTGGGCTGAAATACATCTGGATTTGAAACACAAGTTGTTACTTCTCTGATTGGTGCACAAATTGTTGTCTTAGTTTATTATTCCAGTAATAAATTATGAAGGTAATTATGGGCGGTCAATAACCACTTGCTATGTCAAGAGAAATAAACAACAAACGTCACGATAAAAGTATACCTTAAGAGTTCCCCGCACTGTAAGATCGTAGTGCTCGGTAAGCCTGTCTTATGATTTGTGGACATATTAGACCGTCACAGATTAATATTATGTTTCTGATACAAATAGGTATTTTTCAACAACAGGTTTCTGAAACGAACATTTGTTTTAGAAACGCGTAGATTTTGTTTCATAAATAGTGCATCGACCACACTCTAATGTCATTACTTTGGCGATACGCTAACTTTGACACTGCGCTCGCACTTTCAGTGCAAAGATAGGGTACATAAGCCATATTAGAGCGTACCAAAGAAGCCCTTTAAACACTGCTTTATGAACTGTCACCGTAGCCGAAATCGACAAGGGAGATTATTATTTTATCTAATAAGCAAAACACCAGAAACAATGTAGCTATTTTTATTCAGTTTCATAAAACAAATTTCCACAAAAGCCAAATGAACGAGCACAGCGCGCGCGTCGCGGTGAGGGTGGCGACGAGCGGGGCGGCGCGCGCTACGGGGCGCATGCGCAGCGCGTGCTCCGCGTCGTGCACGGTCGCGTTGATGAGGCCGGCGTAGCGCCGCAGCGTCGTGAACACGCTGCTGGCGCCCGCCGCGCCGCGCGCGCACGCCACCGGCCCCATCGACGTCACGCCCACCTGCGCACGGTCGACGATCATAACCTTGCCGAGCATGCGCAGCGCGTGCTCCGCGTCGTGCACGGTCGCGTTGATGAGGCCGGCGTAGCGCCGCAGCGTCGTGAACACGCTGCTGGCGCCCGCCGCGCCGCGCGCGCACGCCACCGGCCCCATCGACGTCACGCCCACCTGCGCACGGTCGACGATCATAACCTTGCCGAGCATGCGCAGCGCGTGCTCCGCGTCGTGCACGGTCGCGTTGATGAGGCCGGCGTAGCGCCGCAGCGTCGTGAACACGCTGCTGGCGCCCGCCGCGCCGCGCGCGCACGCCACCGGCCCCATCGACGTCACGCCCACCTGCGCACGGTCGACGATCATAACCTTGCCGAGCATGCGCAGCGCGTGCTCCGCGTCGTGCACGGTCGCGTTGATGAGGCCGGCGTAGCGCCGCAGCGTCGTGAACACGCTGCTGGCGCCCGCCGCGCCGCGCGCGCACGCCACCGGCCCCATCGACGTCACGCCCACCTGCGCACGGTCGACGATCATAACCTTGCCGAGCATGCGCAGCGCGTGCTCCGCGTCGTGCACGGTCGCGTTGATGAGGCCGGCGTAGCGCCGCAGCGTCGTGAACACGCTGCTGGCGCCCGCCGCGCCGCGCGCGCACGCCACCGGCCCCATCGACGTCACGCCCACCTGCGCACGGTCGACGATCATAACCTTGCCGAGCATGCGCAGCGCGTGCTCCGCGTCGTGCACGGTCGCGTTGATGAGGCCGGCGTAGCGCCGCAGCGTCGTGAACACGCTGCTGGCGCCCGCCGCGCCGCGCGCGCACGCCACCGGCCCCATCGACGTCACGCCCACCTGCGCACGGTCGACGATCATAACCTTGCCGAGCATGCGCAGCGCGTGCTCCGCGTCGTGCACGGTCGCGTTGATGAGGCCGGCGTAGCGCCGCAGCGTCGTGAACACGCTGCTGGCGCCCGCCGCGCCGCGCGCGCACGCCACCGGCCCCATCGACGTCACGCCCACCTGCGCACGGTCGACGATCATAACCTTGCCGAGCATGCGCAGCGCGTGCTCCGCGTCGTGCACGGTCGCGTTGATGAGGCCGGCGTAGCGCCGCAGCGTCGTGAACACGCTGCTGGCGCCCGCCGCGCCGCGCGCGCACGCCACCGGCCCCATCGACGTCACGCCCACCTGCGCACGGTCGACGATCATAACCTTGCCGAGCATGCGCAGCGCGTGCTCCGCGTCGTGCACGGTCGCGTTGATGAGGCCGGCGTAGCGCCGCAGCGTCGTGAACACGCTGCTGGCGCCCGCCGCGCCGCGCGCGCACGCCACCGGCCCCATCGACGTCACGCCCACCTGCGCACGGTCGACGATCATAACCTTGCCGAGCATGCGCAGCGCGTGCTCCGCGTCGTGCACGGTCGCGTTGATGAGGCCGGCGTAGCGCCGCAGCGTCGTGAACACGCTGCTGGCGCCCGCCGCGCCGCGCGCGCACGCCACCGGCCCCATCGACGTCACGCCCACCTGCGCACGGTCGACGATCATAACCTTGCCGAGCATGCGCAGCGCGTGCTCCGCGTCGTGCACGGTCGCGTTGATGAGGCCGGCGTAGCGCCGCAGCGTCGTGAACACGCTGCTGGCGCCCGCCGCGCCGCGCGCGCACGCCACCGGCCCCATCGACGTCACGCCCACCTGCGCACGGTCGACCATCATAGGCCTCGCCCAGCAAGCGCCAGCGTACCCTGTCCTCAGCCTTCCTCGCCACCGACCATCGCCGTTACAACAAGCGTGACCTGCCCACTGCCACTTCAGCTAATGGTGTGGGCTGTATCGGAGACCTTGGTCCCCCTGTTCTTAGCAGATTTATTTATAGCTAAGAATGATGATACGCTTACCCATGTCAAAATGCGTCCGAGGACTTTACGTTGCAATGCATACGCACTGCACTATCATCCTGAGACATTAGTTCACATGTCTCCCAAGATACCCCCTAGTAATTTATCCGGCCCTTTGAATTCGAAGCACAGTAGTACCCCGTATATATTGCCTTCTGCTTCACGACAGAGTATCTGACACGTGTATTAAGGCTGGAGCAGACCAGATGCGTTTGCGTGACTACGACGTAACAACGTCGTAGTCACCCGCGTAGTTACGGCGTAACCCAATGTCACACCGGGTTACGCATACGTCTACGCTTACGCTTACGCAATCTAGCTGAGAACGCAACGCAGGCCCCGTGACCGGCTGCAGCAACCATATTAGTGTTTTTGACGCTGTTGTGCACGATGTCTCACGAAGATTGCGTATATGGACCTAGTAGTTCATCTGACGAGGAAGAAGCAATATTACTACTATTGTGCCAGAATACTTGTGCGTGTGCAAAATTTCCAATTTTCTCGCATAATAAACTTTTACTTATACGATACATTTCTGTAGTCTTTACTTTTTGGATTGTATATACATTCATATTTACGCACAATTTCAATAAGTTTTTCTTTTTTATCGCTTTTCATTACTAATCAAAACAAAACAAAAAACCACTTTTTTGTAATAAAATACAACTGACTGCAATTTCGCGCGTAGGGCAACGCACAGCAAAGGTACGCGCGTGTTCAAATTTGTTCGGTGTGACGTCCAAAATGGCGCGCGATTGAGTACAACGTCATCAACGCGACGTTGCCGTTCTGCTCTGCGTAAGGTACGGCGTAAGTCACGCAGCCTGTTTGTGTCTTGGGAGCTGCGTTGCGTAGGGCTACGCATTACGTCGACGCGCACGTCTACGTTACGCAAGCAGTGTGTCCTGTCTCATACATTTCCATACACTACAACTCAGTGGTACGTGCGCGTCTACGCTTACGTCTACGCATACGCATCTGGTCTGCTCCAGCCTTTACAAAATCATTGGTCAACACTGAACGCCTGGCAAATGTGTAGCTCCGAAACTGATAATTTAAAATTTTGAATTTCGAAACGGTAACGATAATTTTGTCATGCCAAGAGAGCTACCTCCATCCTACAGCCTTCCGACGCGGCATACAACCCTCCACCTTCCCATGGCCCCACCGCCCTCACGGACTCTTGGGCCGAAACGCGGGAGGACACCCGAGCGGTACTTGCTCTCGGCGCTTTTCCCAGTTCGGGTGCCTTCTTGAGCTCCCTACAAGTTATTTATCTCTGTCTCCTTGTCCCTTATGCACGTCTGACGCGGCATACGTGTGTAATTCGTCAGTGAACGCGCGCACTGACCAGCTCGCCTCGATACAGCACGGGTCCGCCGGAGTCGCCGGAGCAGACGCCGCTGGGCTCGTCGCCCACGCCGCACACGCAGTGCAGCCACGCGTCGCCGCGCTCGCAGCGCGCGAGGCGCAGGCGCACCGCGAACAGCTGCTCGCCCAGCGCCGTGCGCTCCGTGCGCCCGAACCCCAGCACCTGCCACCACAGCACTATCAAACCACTCAACACGTCCCATACCTTCAGTAGAATGTAAAAAGGTGCATCAATAATAGTCCATTATCATCGTTTTGCTGCACTGCATACCAGCACTTCCGCGTTGTACGCGTGCTCGACGTCCGGCAGACGGTGCAGCAAGGGGCGCTGCGCAGACGCGTGCGCGAGCCGCATGTCGTCGCGCGTGCGCACCAGCCCCACGTCGTGATGCAGCGTGGTCACGTCCGGCCCGCGCCCGTCGTCCGTCTGCTCCACCTTATAACTGATAATCATACCGATTTTATTGAATACTGATGTAGCCCGCGCTCACTTGATATTCATACCAAATCTTTATGCTGATGGCATGCTCGCAGCGCGGGGAAATCATCGGATGCGACTCCATGGACCAGAAATGGTACCGCCCAACCAGTGCCCCGCCTGTCGTTGCTTTGCATGTCACATGACGTGGCATTACTAAACCTGAAAGACGTCATAGACCCGGCCTCGGAACCCAAAATGGTCTACACGGAAGATCTTAAGAGGTCATAGCATCAACGGAGAACTTTCTACTTTTGATTACAATAAATGAGTGGTTTAACTAGTGATTGACTCTATCTTGAACACGCATTGTAGATCTTGATCACTTGATGTACTTAATGATGATGTAAGCCTATAAATTCTCTAAATCTTGGTATCGCCGACGTCTGCCAATTCGCACTTAATGGAGACTGAATATACCTTAGCTTTGTTACCGAAACGAATTGGTTCAGAAAGGGACAGGAGTTTCTCTCGCTCGTATGGTGGGTGAAGCCGGTGGGTGCAAAGATCTGAATTCCCTTCGCATCTTAGCAGTCAAATAACCAGTAACCAGTTGATCTTATAAATTCCGACTATAACTCAACTTGGGAATCCAACTGCAGCGGGAACCCGGGCTCTCCTGGTCACGACCCAGCGCATAGCACGAAATCGAAAAGCGAATTATCTGACAATGAGTCAGACAACTGTTTACTTACCCCTCGCAGCCACAATCTCATCGACATCGACCTATCCGCCAGACGAGTCAAGCGAAGCGCGAGGGCACTACCTATCTTTTCTCGAAGTGTTTCGCCGTATTTTTAAACCCTTATAACTTAGGCCAGAATTATTCCAGATAATCAAAATTCTCGGGAAATGATGTCGCCGGTGAACTTATTAAATGTATAAAGTTTCAATATCACAGGTCTTATACTTTAGATTTTATTGACATCTGAAAAACCCAGTTTTCGTCACTGACTGACTGACTGACTGACTGACTCACTGATGATCATCAAAATTCCTAGGTACTTCCTGAAGTCCTAGAAAGCTGAAATTTGGTGTGTAAGCTAGAATTAGTACACAACCAACAAAAAAATTCCAAAAGTAGGGAATTTAACCCCCAACCCCTTAAAATAGGGGATGGAAGTTTGTATGAAACTACGGCAAATATTGATGCTAGAGGTCTCAAAATTGATGTAGGGACTCTTCGTAATAAACAATTAAATACGTGTTTCAGGATTTTTAGTAAATCACCCCACATCTATCAAATTAGGGGGTTGGAAGTTCGTATGGGGGGATGGAAGTTTGTATGAAACTACGGCAAATATTGATGCTAGAGGTCTCAAAATTGATATAGGGACTCTTTGTAATAAACAATTAAATACGTGTTTCAGGATTTTTAGTAAATCACCCCACATCCATCAAATTAGGGGGTTGGAAGTTCGTATGGGGGGATGGAAGTTTGTATGAAACTACGGCAAATATTGATGCTAGAGGTCTCAAAATTGATATAGGGACTCTTCGTAATAAAAAAATAAATACGTGTTTCAGGATTTTTAGTAAATCACCCCACATCCATCAAAATAGGGGGTTGAAAGTTCGTATGGGGGATGGAAGTTTGTATGAAACTACGGCAAATATTGATGCTAGAGGTCTCATAATTGATATAGGGACTCTTTGTAATAAACAATTAAATACGTGTTTCAGGATTTTTAGTAAATCACCCCACATCCATCAAATTAGGGGGTTGGAATTTCGTATGGGGTTTCCCATACGTGTATAGATAGGTACAAACTTAATTTCATGTTAGATATCTGCTAGTATACATCTGGAAAAACACGTAATTTTTTTTTGGTAATTATAAGCGCGATTCCAGTGCCCAAGTGGCCAAGCGCCTAAGTGCCCAGTGCCCCGTGCCCAGTAATATCGCACGTTTCAAGCCCAAGTTCCATGCATGTCATGTTTAACAAGCCGAGTTTCACTGCATATCGAGTGACCAGGATCCAGCGCTCAATGACAAGAATCCACATTGAACCGAGTGCCTAGTGCCCAGCTGAGCTGTCGAACGTGCCAAGCGTCAAGTCTCTCTGATTTTGAAGAGCGTTTAGCGCATTAATACCTGCTCAGTGCCCAAACGGACGCGTCAAGCCCAAGTTACATACAGGCCCCGTCCAACGAGCTCAGCTCTCAGTTCCCAGTGCCCAGGGTGAGATGAGTGCCCAAGGCCCAGTGCCCAGTACCCACAGTTAGCCGTCGGGCATGCCAAGCGTAAATTATGTGGATTTTAACAGCGCCCCAACGTCAGTGTGCCCAGTACCATAGTACACGCGGCAAGCCCGAATTCCCGTACCGAGCTCCGCGTGTTCATTGCCCAGAGTCCAGTGCTCTGTGACCAAAATGAGTTGTCAAGCGTGTCAAGCGTCAAATTTGAATTTCAAGAGCGCCTCAGCGCCCAACGAAAATAAAGACTAAGTATAAATAAAACAATAGTTAAAAACTAATAAACACACAAATCTCACCGATACCTTCCGTAGATTTGTAATGGATAACAAGTAGTCTGTGTTAGTCCAGGATATAATCAGTCTATATTTTAAATTTCAACCAAATCAGTTCAGTGGTTGTGTTGTGATTGAGTAACAAACATCCAAACTTTCATTTGTGACTTTGTGTTTTAATAGGTAAAATTTGAAGTTAGAAATTGAAATTTGGATCTATACATTACGTTTAATTATCATTTTATCTTGATAAATGTAAAATTAGTTTCACTTTCGGTAGGCCAAAACTACTAACTTTAAATCCACTATAAGTTTTGTAAATTTTCAGAATATACTTCTAAGCAAAGTTCGTATTTACTCGTAATACAAACATATTAGAGAGTGGGCTGTGAAAAGAGGCGCACTTGAAGTGCAAGAAATACACAAAAAAAAGAAAAATTAAGTTAATAAAAAACATTGTTTTAAAAAACTTACAAAAAGAAATGAAATCCCAACAAAAACATTATCATGTATAATGTAGCCAGACGAGCATATGGCTCACACTGTCAAAAAGTTATCAGATCTCATGTAGGGCTTGCTTCTGACTTTATACACCCTTAAATACAAGCTCTAACTTCACAAACTCTACACTTTAGTTACAATAATGTCTTGACCGTTTGGCTACCGTTACATTGGGCGTAAAATCAAAAATTTATTCACTTTTTAGTACTCTGTAAGTTCTGTTAAATCAAAATTTGAAATCAGGAAAATGATTTTGGTGGGATACATTTTTCACTTTACGCCCATGTGACGGTAGCCAAACGGTCAAGACATTATTGTAACTAAAGTGTAGAGTTTGTGAAGTTAGAGCTTGTATTTAAGGGTGTATAAAGTCAGAAGTCTTGCCCTACATGAGATCTGATAACTTTTTGACAGTGTGAGCCATATGCTCGTCTGGCTACATTATACATGATAATGTTTTTGTTGGGATCCCTTTTACTGCGAGGGATCGAATTCCACAACCCCTTCGGTGTGTTTACGTAGCTCCAAACCTCGGATTACTATTTATTCAGGCTGCTGCCTTCATTTAATCGTATGATAGACTGACTGACACTGACTTGTTGGAATACATGATTTTTGATAGGAGAAAGCAGAGTAATAATATAATATAATGGGGGCTTTTTGGGAATCGAGTTTTAGGATTACTGCTTAGAAACTTTCAGAAGGACATATTTATTTATTCGCTCGTTAACATTTAATTCCGAGTTTCTGTTTAAAGAATGAACATTGACAAGTTAAGAGGTGGCATGTAGGTATAACTGGATATACGAGTACATGGATCCTTTAGTATAACAATGGGAAAAGAAACTACACATGCACACCATACAATGAAAGGGTCTCAACCACATAAAACATAATATAAAGGTATTCCTCGCTCTTAACTCTGATCGTTTCTCGTGATCTGTGAGAGTATCGCACCGTCTGCCATAACGTAGGAGACCCGGTATTAAGGCGCCACTGAATGTTTGACATCAAAAGGTGCACGAACTGGGGATGCCTGTAGAGGAGGGCCACGCGCGCGAGCTGCCCGCCGGCGCAGGGGGTGCGCGTGTTGTACGCCACGTAGGCGAGGCGCGGCGCCACGCAGTGCGCCGCCGTCAGCGCCCAGCGCGGCGCCAGCACGGACGCGCTGCAGCGCACGGCGCGCGCGCGGTCCAGCAGCGCGCACGCCGCCGGGAACTGCGCCAGCCGCGCCGCCGCCGCCGCGCCGCCGAACACGCGCCGAGACCCCGCCCTGCTGGCCTTAGACTCTTTAATGTTAGAGTTCACATTTGTTCAACGCAGCTATGAAATCTAGGAAAAGCATAGAACCCCTTATATTATTTATGTTATTGAGGATTAGCAGGGTCTGTTTTAACGACACAATCTATACAACAAACGCGTCTCGCGGTCCCGAACGTTCGTCGTCCTTGTGGGAAACCCAACTGTGCAACCGTGCTCACATTCTGCCTCATCGCTTACTTCCCCTCTCGTATGAGTATGGAGTCTATGGACGTGGTCAAAGATTTAAATCTTTGGACGTGGTAATAAATGTGCCCAAAACCCAAAAATTGTGTTCTTCAGAGTACCTGACGCTGTCGTCCATGCTCCGAAAGAAAGCATACCGCGTGCCGTTCGTCATCATCGAATTAAAATCACCGCTGTTATCATTCAGATCCATTTTGTACTCAGCGATCGGTGAAGTTATGTCAGCTACACAGTTATCCAAAAAGAGGATAATTGAAAATATCCACGATTCTTTCATAATTTTCGCGATAATCATGATACAGTAGTAACATAATAATATTTGGATTTTGGACTAAAAGTCCGAGGTGAAGTTCCAAAAATCTGTAAACAATTCTGTCAATGACGGATGGCAAAATGACAATAAATTAATTCTGATTTCCTGTCAACGAGTCGAAAGCAGGTTTTATAGTAGAGTTTCTCTCGTCCACAGATGCGGCTCGGCTAGCATGCCGGGTGGCGGCGGCGGGGCGCCATGAACGGGACGGTGCTGCAGTGCGACACGGACGAGGGCGTGTCGGAGGGGGACAAGCTGTTCCGCTTCGTGGTGCACGGCGTGCTGCTGAACGGCATCGGCGCGGGCGGGCTGCTCGGCAACGCGCTGGCCGTGCTGGTGCTGTCGCGGCCGCAGATGCGCTCGTCCATCAACTGCCTGCTGGTGGGGCTGGCGGCGTGCGACACGGCGCTCATCCTCACGTCGGTGCTGCTGTTCGGGCTGAGCGCCGTGTACCCGTACGCGGGCGCGCTGCGCTACTACTACTACCACGTGTGCCCGCGCCTCACGCCCGTGGCCTACCCGCTGGCCAACGTGGCGCAGACCATGTCCGTGTACCTCACGCTGGTCGTGACGCTGGAGCGCTGGGTGGCCGTGTGCCACCCCTTCCGCGCCAAGGCGCTGTGCACGTCGGCGCGCGCGCGCTGGTACGTGCTGGGCACGGCCGCCTTCGCGCTCGCCTACAACGCGCCCAAGTTCTTCGAGGCGGAGGTGGTGGCCGTGGGCGAGCCGGGCGGCGAGCTCGTGTACTGCGTGCGCGCCGACGTGCGCTTCCGCACCGAGCGCTACGTGGCCGTGTACATCCACTGGATGTACCTCGTCGTGATGTACGTCGTGCCGTTCACCGCGCTGGCGGCGCTCAACGCGTGCATCGTGCGCCAGGTGCGGCGCGCGCAGGCCGAGCGCGCGCGCCTGTCGCGCGTGCAGCGCCGCGAGCTGGGCCTGGCCACCATGCTGCTGGTGGTGGTGCTCGTGTTCTTCCTGTGCAACCTGCTGCCGCTCGTCACCAACGCCTTCGAGGTGTTCCGCGGCGACCAGTTCGACAGCCTCGACCCGCTCGTCAAGACCAGCAACCTGCTGGTGACGCTCAACAGCAGCGTCAATTTCGTCATCTACGTCATCTTCGGCGAGAAGTTCAAGCGCGTGTTCCTCAAGATGTTCTGCGCGGCGCGCGTGCGCGTGCGCGGCCGCGACTCGCCCGACCAGACGCGCGACGACTCGATCGCGTCGTGCGCCAACGAGCGGCTGTCGCTGCGCCTGGCGCGCAACGGCACGCTGCGCGGCACGCGTGTGGCGCGCGCGCGCCGCGCCTCGCCCGCGCCCACCGTCTACTACCCCGCGCCGGCGCCCTCCACCGACGTGTCGCTGGCGTCCACCGACGCGCCGCGCAACGGCTCCTCGGCCGAGCGGCTGCACTTCTGACGGCGGGACTCGTAGAGGGTGCGCGTGCGCCGATAGACGATGAGGAACCCACCTCTGCAGTTACCCGATGGTGTTATGAGGTGTGACAGAAGCGATATGCGATCGTGTGGAGACTCGATAGTGAGAGAAATGTGTGCCATTTGTAAACTATATAAAAGACAAACTCTCCCTAGGAGATAAATACGTTTACCTCATGTAAAGACCTCGTGTAAATAAGCTTAAGATGTAATGTAATGAGAGATAATATTTATATCTTTCCAACTTCAGTTAGGTAGTTACCTACCTGAAAGAAATTTCCTAAATATAATCGCTTAAGATTTGGCTGTTGACTAGATATAGGTAGGTATTATACTCAAAGAATTTCGAATGCAAACAGTGTAACCTTTGGTCCTAAATTTTCCGCTGAACCCTCGGAATTCGGAGTAACCTAAAAGGTCACCTTTGGGCACTTTAATATGTTACATTTTAAATATACTTACGCTTCGACCACAGACTTATAAATAAAGGAGTCGTAGCAGGTAGAAGCGGAAGCTAAGCTAAGCTACAAGTACGGACGGCCATCGCAGCATTACTTACTACCTATATTATAACTTTTGACTGAAAACAACCTACCAACCTGAGCGTTAGTAGTTCCATTAACTCGATGGAGTCAATGGCGCGGGCGGCCCGTACTATACTGACCTTTAAAGTCGACTATTCTGTATATAGATATTATTTATTATACTAGTCAAGCATGCGCGTCCACAGTCCTGCCAGTCCGGGAAAATCGCTGCAGCGGTAATATACGACATTCGCTCGATGCAAACGAAACAAATATACCTAATATTGAGATATATGCCGCGATTATTATTGCGGTAAAGATGTCCGATCACCAAACACTATACCTAGTCGGAGGCTGCGGACTGCGGACCACGGACTGCGGTCGACGCAAGTTTGTTGCGACGCACTGCTCTGAAGACGAGGGTGCGAGATGTGTAAATTGTAAAGACACCCAAGTATGACGCGGGTTTCAATAATTCATTAATTAAAATTATTTCAATGTGTCACATCGTTTACAAGCACGTGTGTTTTATTCTTTGTTGTCCTTACCTTTGGTATGCATTTACTTACAGCGAACGAGGCGAAACGACAACGGACTGAGCCATCATCAATCAGACGACAAATATTTTGTTGTTCAAAACCAACCATTTTCCTCATACCTACATAATTTTGACTAAAAATATAATTTTGAGGATCTTACAAGCACAGGTAAATCGTTGAGTCTGAGTGGACGAGGTTTTGAGGAAATATCTTAGACTATGGATATACCTAAGGATCAAAGCTGATAATAATTTCTGACTCAAATTCCTTAAATGGCACTTTTCAATATTGTCGATACCGACAACCGAAGAAAAACCAAGCATGGCTATCAGTCCATTACCGTCAAGAATCAAACCGATGGTTTCCTGATCAAAGTCAAACTTTTAACCAACTAGATACAGCCGATCTAAAGAGATAACGAGTTAAAGAGGCAGAGGAGATGTAATTTATACAGTAATCGCCTACTATCATGGCTCCCTGGAGGGCAACGCGCGAGGGTGAGAGGGATAATGAGGTCGCAGGAACAAATCGCGCCATCAATAATTGGGCATTATGTTCTTGTGCCGTCCGTCTGTCTGTGACAGCCGGCAGCGAGCCCATGCGTATCGGCGTCTCATCTCTCGATAGCAAAACCTTTTCTAACCGACTTCTAGACAAAGTCGGGGATATAATTCTAATTGATGCGTAAGGCCCTTCGCACACGGCTCGTAAGCGTAAGCGTATCATTAAATCAATATGACAATATTACGCCTCCTACGATTCGCTGCAACAACGCTTCGTCTGCAGACATGTTTGAAAATGTTCGTGCTCGTACTGTTCTCCTCGTACGCGAGGATTACGTTACGCTTACGCTTACAAGCCGTCTGCGAAGTTGATATGTATTCTTCCCCAATAATTCTCTGATCCATGTTCTCCCTTATCTACATTTCCCTACTGAGATTTCGAGCGCATCAAATTGTTGGTACCCTTTCCCACACCCGCCATCCGGTTATGACAGCTCGAGTCATCCTGTCATCACCGGTTTTTAGGGTTCCGTAGCAAAATGGCAAAAAACGGAACCCTTACAGATTCGTCATGTCTGTCTGTCTGTCCGTCCGTACGTCACAGCCACTTTTTTCTTGACGCCTACTCGAATGAGTGTTTGCCGGTTGTAAGGGCAATAGGGAAATTTCCCTCCAGGCAGATGTTATGCCTGGGGACCGCTTGTGATCCAAGCGTGTGACGTCAGAACTTCTATATATTATAGCACGCTCGTTGAAAGCTCCGTCAGCGTGTGCTAGGGTACTGGTTACGCCCATCTATCGTCAGCTATCGAAGACCGCTACAATCACTCCCCTCTGAGACTGTTGAGTCGTGTGTCGTCGTTGCCCGCGTGGGGCATCCGTGTGCGTCAACAACGTGCAGCATCGTGGAAGTGTGCGTCAGCGATACCGGGTTGACTTCGTGGACTGCGTGCCGGCGAGGTGTGAGTAACCTTCGAACCGGGAGTCCGATGAATGCGGCCGCGCGATCAGTGAGTCGGTCGGTGAAGACTGGGAGTCTGGTGAGGAATGAGGTTTGCGGTTTGCTTCTTCGATATTGTAGCGGTTGAATGCAGTTGCTGATGGTTTCGGTTACGGTTGCGTTGCGGTTCTTGCGGTAGCGGTCGTTGTGACTTTGGTGTTCTTGTTGCGGTTCTTCTGTTGATGTGCTCCCTCTCGTGGTGAATGGTGAGATCACGTCGGAGGCACCACTTTGCCGGTTGTAAGGGCAATAGGGAAATTTCCCTCCAGGCAGATGTTATGCCTGGGGACCGCTTGTGATCCAAGCGTGTGACGTCAGAACTTCTATATATTATAGCACGCTCGTCGAAAGCTCCGTCAGCGTGTGCTAGGGTACTGGTTACGCCCATCTATCGTCAGCTATCGAAGACCGCTACAAGTGTTAGATACCTACTTATTAGTTATTCCAATATGCGAGCATAAGGAGTGTCATCAAGATTGTGTCTCTACTAACCCTGATTAGGAAATGGATAAGGAATCGCCTTCTTATGTTATTTATTTCCATGGACTATAGCATTAGATCGGCAACCTATTCGAGATATCAATGACCTCCCTGGTGCAGTTGAAAACCCCGGTTTTTTTCGTTAACCTGTGTGTTAACGGAGTGTTTTTCGATACAAAATAAGAACGTAAAATCTAAAGTAAAGAGTACTTAGTTTAGATTGTCCTTAATGGGTATGGTGGGAATTTCGATCTGTGGCAAACTGACAACTACTTACCGTACCGAAAAGATGGAAGAAGTTGGAATAGTAATCAACCGGATAAAGGCACTTTCCCGTTTCCTAGCTAGTGTATTTACATGTTCAACTGCATCGTCATTTTCCATCATGAATATATTGGTCCATGCGTCTGGCGACCCAAGAGTTAGTTACTTAGCTAGCCATAGGTACATAGAGGTGATAGCGCGAGTGCCTGATGTTGGTATATTTATGGTATTTATATATTATATTTTTAAAATTATAATACTAATTAAATACTCTTACATCCTATTCGCTACAGATGGACTAAATAATTATAATAGAGTAACTCTTGACGAAGGAAGATATCTTATTCGGTAAGTTGTTAATTTATGAGCCACCTCTCCGATGATCGCAAACTTGATTTATGGAAGCTACCGGATCGGTGTCTGCTGAGGCGCCTCGCTGCGGCGTCAAGGTTACCCGGGTATACCCTAGCACTTAATTATCTCCTAGGTACCTACCACGACGACCAGCGCTCCTAGCCCTAAAAATTGTTATGATTTATCCACAATCGTCATAGGAACCAGTCTATCGCCCATATCTAAATGGAACGAAATTTAAAAAAAATACGTAAGTAACTATGAGAGTCATACATACATACCCCATCGAAAATTGGTTGATTGACGACGGCCCACGCGACTTATCGAAGACAACTTACATTTACATAATTACACTTCAACATGCTTCGATCTCGATCGTAGATACGTCACAATATGACTGCAACTCTGACTGGCGAGGATCATTACCACGGCTATGAGACTTCAAAAAATCTCATGACTATACACTATAGGCTACGCTCTAGTTCGAAAATCACTACACAGTTGAATAATAAAATCTCGGCTGAGCCAACGATTACCCACATAACATTAGCTGAGCGTTATCATCAGCAATCCGCATTAAAACTTAACTTGACGTTAGTACCTACCTAAACAACCCAAGGCTTATCTTTTACTGACCCTCATTTACCAAAAGGGCTAATCACTAACAAACGCGGCTCTATCATTATTTTATTATTGAAGAGTCACATAGGCACAGTACAGACATAAGGACCCGTAGATAGACCTTATGGATTCTATTCCTATAGCAGAAATGGAAAAGTCATCGCGAAATTTAAAATTATCGCATAATTATATGACAGCTTCCATTTAAGTATGTAATAGAAATGGGATCAATTAAGTAACATGGCTAGGCTGAAAGCTGAGACGGGTTCAAAATACGTTAATATTATCCAATTAGTAACTTATAAAAACGCTTCTGGCGATTGAAACAAGAATCATGTAGCAATAAATAATAATTTACATTACAAATAATAATTTACATTCTACATAGAAAAAAACTACCGACAGAATTTGGAACCTCTCTTTTTTATTAAAAAAAAAACTTGTTTTGTTTTGTTCTAAATTGACTAATTTACTTGAGAAATCGTGCAGTACGACCAACCATTAAAAGGCTCCCTTAATTAAGTCTTTCTGAAAATCTTTTCACGAAGAAAACCGCATTTGTACCTCCCCAGTGAATAATGAAGCCGGATTTATTCTGGTCTCATCAAAGAGTTACAAAAGCTTGACTTAAGACGTATGTCGGGACATTCATTAGGAAAAACTCATTAAAAAAGCATAATCTTGCTGAAGTGAACAATTCCAGAGTTACAGAGTAATGTCATATTTTTCCAAAAATCAAAAAAAATGTTCAATTGCTACTTTACACGCTCCGTAAGTCCGTAACCTTTCAATTTAGCAAGATTATGCTTACCTACTATCATTTTTGCTTGCGATTATTGATTTTGTGCTAATTGGCGTAGTTTTTGAAATATCTAAGAAAATCTGAAAAAAACAACTTCTCCGTGATGTATTGTCGCCTTAGCGGAAGAGCTCCCTTGGCTCAGAGGCACAATCACAGAGCCGTGATAGCTGGGGGACGCGGCCCGGGTTCAAATCCCGCCGGGTGCGAACTTTGCCTATCTATTCAATAATTCAATAGTATAATATTATCATCCCGTAACGAAATCGGTAGGTTTTATATAGGAAAATAATTGTATGGAACAAACTAGTTCCAAATCAGAGCTAAATCATGCGAATTACAATGTATAGCTATAGACAGAGCATCTTGAAAGGCAATCGCCCGGAGACATTTACAATCTCATTACTAGTAAGAGCGGCACGGCAAGGGTTATCTGTGGTAATTGCCGCCATTTCTCGCGGCCCGGCTTTATTGCTCCGCAAAGTAAATGAGAAACATCCCTCTGTGGTCGCCGGCATCCGTCTTCATTGGGAAGCGTTGTTTCATGGCTTTGGGAATTAAACCTAATTTGAAGACTAACCTTACCTAAGTATGTACCTATAATTAATATAAAATACTACTAAACATTAAAGTGCCGCATAATAATATCAGGATTATAAATATTAGTTACGGAAAATCTGTAATCTGCTTATTATTATATTTGAAGCAGATCCATAATAATATCCGTACTTTTTCAACAGTAAAATTTCATTACTTCTTATTTTGAATACTTAACTGAAAAATCTACCCAACAAAATATACTTACAAACGAAGCCAAATCAAACTGAATATCGAAATTAAGCATTGAACACGTTACAGGACTAGTGGGACAAAAATCTAAAATAGAGGAGTAATCAGTATAGTCATAATTATTATCACAAGCCAATATTAATGACGTCATACTGCCTCTTTCTCACAACTGAGGACGACTAGCAACTAACTTCTGGCTTCTGCTAAGTCGATAGGTAGCACTGAGGTAGAACTGATCTCGTACTAAATCAATGTCGGTCACCACTCACCAGTCATCAGTACCAGACCTGCACCACGCTAC
Organism: Coenonympha arcania; assembly: GCA_036785405.1. Lineage (NCBI taxonomy): Eukaryota > Metazoa > Arthropoda > Insecta > Lepidoptera > Nymphalidae > Coenonympha > Coenonympha arcania. The sequence continues at coordinate 20,050,939 of CM072057.1, read as the reverse complement.
AATAGACTGTAGAATGCCACAAACTTATCTGACCTTGTGAGGGTGTCGCTGTTTTCGCAGTGTTTCTGTTTTATTCACAGGTTTTATTGGTACTGCTCATATCGTGATGTTAGTTCCAGTTTTGACCATTGGATCAGTTAAGATTGTGGCACTATAGTTATGTATAAATTATTATTTTATTTAATATAAGTGATGCGCGATTCGCGAAACATCACCACCAACAACGTAAACAGTGACACCCTCACTAGACAAGAAAAGTCTCTAAACTTATCTTTTCCAGAGACTCCAGAGAGTAGGTATGTAATCACTCCTTCCTATACAGGTAACCCTTAGCGTAGCGTATTTCTTCATTGAGGTAACCTAATAAAACGCCAGGTAAAGTTACTTGTAAAACGTAGTGATTATAATATACTCTTTGGTTACTTGTAGGTAGGTAACTATTGTCACCTATTGTAACTAATGACCTCCGAGTTTATAGGTACCTACCTACCTTAACTGTCTTCGAGCACTAAATTGAGCATAGACAGTTTTGTCATAGAGCGGTTGCCTATACCACAGACATATTATATACGTTGGTGGTAAAATCGGCACGTGTATGAGGTGCATACCTAGATTGGATGTCAGCTCTATTAATCTATGGGCATTACGGCGGTCAAGCACTCAGATGAAGGATCCCATAGCGGTATTAATGGTCTGAGGTCAAGCAACGCAGCTAACGTCAAATTTCTGTCAATGTTGTCTGATGCCTCTAATGCTTGTGTCAAATCAATGTCAGTGTCAAAAAATACGCTTCAAATTGCGGTCGTGTGTTTGTGCTTTGTTCGATTGTGATTCTAAATAATTAATTTTAATTATCTGCCTATACAATTGTAAAGAAATATACATAGCGGCAAATATTTTGTTGTGAATCGTTTTGACCGTGACATTTCAATAAGTGAATCCAGGAAATCGATTCTTTGCATGCGTTCGACCGTTTGTAGATTGTAGAATCCGTGCCCGGGGTGATTTCTGAAAAAAAAAAACGAATGTGGGTGCTTTTATATGCAGTATACTTATAAATTACAGTGCGTTAGTGAATATATCGAATAAATGGAGTTTCTATAAGGCAGTCAGCTGACCGAGCGTGGGTTTTGCGGGTCGTAAGAAGCCGATGGATATTGCATAGGTGAGTCGTCCTCGTAGATAATGGAGTTATGTGAAGCATGGCGGCTCGGAATGCGCCGGTGTGTCGTTGCAAGCTGTTGTTGCTTGTTGTTGGCGGCGCCGGGCGCGGCGAGCCTGCGGGCTTCGAGCACTGTTTGACAAACGTTAAACAGTTATGTTTGCCAGCATGTTTGATGCTGTATCTGAGAGGTCAATGTTTGCTCGCTGCTGTTTATAATATAAGCATTCGCCCACGACTGTACCTGCATTTTTTTATTATCAAATATACTATCTAATCTTCCAAATCCAGCTAGGTATCAAAATGGAACATATAGGAAAATTCATTTAAAATTCCTTTTTTAATCCCACCTGATCATTCCAATCTACTGAGCCATTTTTGAGCTTATTAAAGACATATATACAGATAAAAGTTATCTATTCTAAGAATAGTCACTAAACATCTGAGTTAAGGTTTTGTATAAATATAGCAGTTTTATATAAGCCCCTAACCTCTGATTATTGAAATTATGTACCTATGACTTACAAGTCTTTTGGTACTCAATCTGTACAATATAAAATTTAACTGCAACATCCCACACTGTATACTCCATTATGCTTACTAAATAAGCACTGAGTTGTCTCTTCATATATTGATATTGTTGATAGCTAAAAAACATCTTGCGTGCAAAAAATGCTGTTAAAGATGATACTTTTCAGCTCTCAGTAATTCCCTGCTCTTAAAAAGTCAGTACAGTTAACGCAAAAACTATATTGTGTGACTCATAATGAGTCCATATTAGTATTTTCCAGAAAACATTGTCCATTTAATAATTGAGGATTTCCTCGTTAAGCAAATGAGAGCTTGATATTTTATTTTGGCACTATCTTATTTACCTATTATTGTATGTTTTGTTTGATTCTGTATGTTGCTTAAATATGTTATTGTTTGCTATTCCACATCAGCTGGTAGTGCGGGGACGGCCGCCTCAAGATGATGGTGGAAACCATCCTGGAGTGCTCGCAGGACTTTGGTGAGTGTGTATTGAACTGCCTTTTACAAAATCTTTATGTTTAATGCTGAACCAGACACCACAGTAATTATAAAGAGGTAAAACAACGGACAAGTTGGCATTCAAAAGATTTGTTTTCTATTTAATTTTTCATTGACTTTTTTATACAATGTTATTTTTCATTTTTTTAACCGACTTAAAAAAGGGGAAGGTTCTCAATTTGTCGGAATCTTTTTTTTTGTGGTGGACAATAAATAATTTTCTCTATTTAACTTTTCTTAGGCTCTTCTACATCTGCCTCATTCACTACCTCTGCTTGTCTCATTTCCCCCGTATTGAACTCAGTTAAACCCCCATGACATCCAGGCCTTTGTAATTTACTAGATATTGCATCAATGTGTGCACTTCCATATTCTTGTGGTATCCATTTCATAAAGCTGATACAAAAGTGTCAATTGATGTCACTGGCTAAGATCAAAACCAGATTGTGCCGTGAGTGATGGTCTACTAGATGCATGGTTACAAATTAACAGAAATGAAGCTAACTGCTGATATAAGCTTAGTAAGGCACCATGTTAAGAGTTATTTAATTAAACTAACTCAAAGCCAGTGGCTTATTGTTATTCCAACTTTCTACACTTTCTAAACTACAAGGCCTAAAATATAATAAGTTTTTCCTCTGTCTAGAATCTAGGCATAATTGAAGCAGCTCTACTTAGCTGTGGGCAATTAAGTGAAAAAATTAAATATTACTTGAGAGTGCAAATATTTTTATAATGCTCATAGTACAATAATTAACTAATGTGTGTGCGCAAAAACTTAATCTATTTTGCAATTAGCACTGGCTGACTGCACTGAACAGTCATAGATGAGATTTCCTTGATTCTTATCTAACTTACAAATAATGATAATGAAATGTGAGCCCCATATCTTACACTGGTTATAGGCTGTGTCCAGCTCTTATATGTATGTGTATAGTGACACTGAAATTATTTTTATGATTTTATCTTGACCTTGTCCATTGTATTTTATTAACCAATCAATTTATTTCTAAAGCTTTGTCAGATAACTTCCTGATCAGTAGACCTTATAACTAATGAAATTCTGAAATGTTTTGTAGTAAAAGTAATTGTTGCCAAGACAAGGTTGAGGTCATTGACTGTGTGTAGGCTTTGGCATATTTTCTTCCATGAATAAAGACTTGACATAATATCATATGATAGGTTATCATATCATATGATATCATGTCATATCATAATAATAATAATAATAATAATAAAGCTTTATTTATTTCCATCAGTTACAATTGTTTCACTTTTATATTATGTGTTAGTTATGTTAGTCGGGTTAGTTTTGGATGTAGTAAGTTAATGTAGGTGTTAGTTTTGTTAGTATTTTATTCACTGATGGATCCCATCGCCTGGGTGAAAGCCTCCTCCATCCTCTTCCACGCTTCACGGTCCCTGGCCTCAAACATCCAACCGTCGCCGGCCAATTCCGCAATATCATCAGACCATCTTTTCTTGGGCCTTCCTGCTCTTCTTTTACCTGGTGGTCCTCTCCAATTTGTCACAGTTACTGTCCATCTTTGGTCTCTGCACCTGGACACATGACCGGCCCATTTCCATTTTGCTTTCAATGCATGCTCTAGGGCATCTGTAAGCTTCGTTTTATTCCTTATTTCTGTACTCCTGACTTTATGAATTTTTCTTATCTTGAGGATACTTCTCTCCATGGCTCTCTGGCAAGTTCTTATTTTGTTTTTTATTTTTCTAGTGTATACCCATGTTTGGCTTCCATATGTTAAGCTGGGTAAGATGCAAGTGTCCATGATAGTTTTTTTAAGGTGCTGTTCATATTTTCCTTTTAGAATTTCTTTCTGAGACCAAAATTTGTTCCATGCTATTTGGATTCTTCTGTCTACTTCTTCTTCATTTCTATTTATATTGAATGATATTTTCTTGCCCAAATATATGTATTCTTTCACATATTCTATCATATTTCCTTCTACTCTAATAGGGATTTCTGTTCCGTTTGTCATTAATTTAGTTTTTAAAGTATTCATTTGCAAACCCACCATTCTACTTTCTATGTCTAGCTCCCGGATCATTCTTTCTAGAACTCTTGCGTTTGTGGCGAAAAGAATAATGTCATCGGCAAATCGTAGGTGGTTTAGTCTCTTGTTTATAAACAGCAGGCCTTTGTTACTCCAATCTAATTTTTGAAATATTTCTTCCAGTACTACTATAAATAGTTTAGGAGACAGGGGGTCTCCCTGTCTTACCCCTTTTTCTATTGGAAAGTATTCTCCATACCTGTCTAATTTTATTCTGCTTACACTTTTGGTGTAGATTGACTTTATTATGTTAATATATTTTTGGCTTATTTCGCATGTTTCCAGTGCTTTCCATATTGATGAGTGAGTTATGCTGTCAAAAGCTTTAGAGTAGTCTATAAATGCTAGATATAGTTTTTGGTTGTATTCTGTATATTTTTCAATAACTTGCTCTAGTACATGAATGTGGTCAATTGTTGAATAGCCAGATCTAAAGCCAGCTTGTTCTATTGACTGTTTCCCATCTATAGCAGGTGTAATTCGGCTAGTCAGGATTGATGCAAATAATTTGTAAATGCTGCTTGATAAACTTATAGGTCTGTAGTTTGTGATATCTAGTGGATCCCCTTTTTTGTATAGTAATATTATGTCTGATTTACACCATTGAATGGGGACCTCTTCCTTTTCAAGCACCGTGTTAAAAAGTTTCTCTAATATTGTGACTAAAATAGGCAATCCTAGCTTTAGTGCCTCATTACAAATGCTGTCTGGTCCTGGGCATTTCTCTGGTTTCAACTTCTTTATATGCGTCATTATCTCTTGAATCGAGATTTTTTCGACTATACTTCCGTTTTCATATACCTGTCCAGAGCTGAGTGGGAGTTCATCATCGGTAAGGTAGGTTGTTTTTAATTTATAGAGTTCTGAAAAATATTTCTCAGCTTGTACTATAATCTCACTTCTGCTTTTAGTCTCACCCTCGCTAGTCTTCATTTTCTGTATCCAGTTTTTGTGTGTGTTAAGTTGTTTATAAGCTCGTTTTGCACTTCTGTATTTCAGTAGGTTGTTCTTTATGACCGTATTTCTATGGTTGTTGTAGTCTCTTCGGATAGCTTTATTTGTTATTTTAAACAGTTTCGTGAGTTCCTTCTTGTCCTTCGTGGTTTTGTTCTTTATTAGTAAGGTTTCTGTGCGTTTGGTTATAAGTTTTTTCGTGTCTTCACTGAGTATATTCTCTTTCTTTTGGAATTTTTGATTTTTGTAATTTTTCAAACTTTTTAATATCACCTCTTCTAGTTTGTCATAGTATATTTGTATCTCGTTAATATTTGCTAATTCATCCAATAGTGACACATTTTCTGCTAGTCTTTGTAAGTAGATGGATTTCCCAATATCAGTTTTTGGTGCAAGAGGTACTGACTTGAAAGTTTTCCGGCTCTTTCTCGGTAGTTTTATACTGAGCGTAGCTCTTAGTAATCGGTGATCTGAGGAGTGGTTAACTCTATTTAGTACCTCTACATTTGTTACTAGTTTGGGTTTGTTACATAGTATAAAATCGATTTCATTTTTTGTCTTTTTATCGGGTGAGAGCCAAGTCCATCTGCGGCTTCGTTTTTTCTTGAAATATGTGTTCATTATGCTTAATTTGTATTCAGTTGCATATTGTAATAATCTCTCTCCTCTGCGGTTTCGCTCTCCATAGCCAAATTTGCCCAAAATTTGATATTCGTGCGCTTTGGGTTGACCGATTTTTGCATTAAAGTCTCCGATCACTAAGACTATTTTGTCTGCTTGATCGTGAGCTAGCGTTAGGTCTGTGTAGAATTTGTTAATTTCCTCATCATCTTGGTTCTCTGTAGGAGCATATGCTTGGATCAGTGAAATATTTAAATCTTGGAATCGTAGCTGCAGGAGAGCGACTCTCTCGGATATACCAGTGAAATTTACAATATTGTGCTTGTGCTCTTTCTTAATCATGAAACCTACTCCATGTTGCCCTTTGGTCTCCCCTTTGTAACATAATATGTAATCTTGATGTTCTTCTATTTCACTGCCCATCCTTCGTACTTCAGCTAGTCCAATAATATCGTAATTAATTGTTTCTAGGGCATGGCACAGTTCAATTAGGCGTTCTGGTGTGGACAAGGATCTTACGTTGTACGTACAAATCTTCAAGTAGTAATCGCTTACAGGTGTGTTTATGGACCTCTTCTCCGTAGCCTTTTGAGTTGAAGGTGAATTGGATGGAGGGTTGCGGTCATTTTCCCCCACGGTGACCGCTTTCCGGATTGGGGGAGTGCAATGGTTTTTGTTGGTTTTGTTGTTATTAGTATTTATCTTATTTGTGATCTTCTGGTTTCCGATGTGCAACGGTTGTCATTGTTGACTTGTTCCTGCAATTGAGTTAGCCCTTGTGCGACTCATAATTCCAAAAGCATTTGTTTTGTTTATCTTAGATGGAGCTTTTGTACTATTGTTTTCAATGCTATTCTGTTGGGGAGGCGAATTCGTTGGTCTCCTTTTTCTTTTTTCACTTTCGTTGTTTGTAAAGGTTTTGTCTTTCACTACCAGTTTGTCGTACCTGATGAATGCAATTTTTCCCTTCTTTATTTCTTCCTGTTGCTTAACTTTTAATTCTTTTCTGATGTTTATAACATCTTTAGGGTAGTCCTCAGTGAAATACACATTTTTGGGGAGGTTCTTGTTGCTGCGAAGGAGTTGAAGTCTTCGCCAAGCTAGGGTGAGTGTGATTAGAATAGGTCGCGTTTTATTGTTGTCTTTCTTTCCTAGACGTCGAACACTGCTTATTTCCCACTTGTCCCAGTTTTCTAGTCCCGATTCTTTGTAAATGCTGTTGAGAAAAGTGATAACTGAATCCAAAAGTTCTAAGTCATCTTTTTCGCCCTCCTCCATTCCGTGCATGATCACGTTGTTTTTCCTGACCTGACGTTCCAGGTTGTATACTTTTTTATTGAGCATAGTCACTTGTTTTTTTAGATTTATGTTTTCTTCCACTAATGGCCTAAGTTTCTCATCTATAGAGGCCGAAAGTATAGCGAAACTTTCATTTAAGGTTTTGGTTTGGTTTTGATAATCTCTTTGCATTTCGCTCATTTTATCAAGAAGAATTTTCATTGATGCATCCATCTCTAATATTTTACCCTATTCTGGGGAAAAAATGGAGTATGGCAATACTTTTCGTCCGACTTGCACTCTGAGGTACTATTGTCTGTGGTTTTCTGGTATGAAGTTAGTGTTACGTTCGTTAGGTTGGCACTAAAAAATTGCTTGTTTTGATTTGAATTTGACGTTTTGATTTTAGGTTATCGATGTGATTTTGCACTTTTGATCTCGATTTTCGGCACTTATTTCACTTTGGAAGGTTATATTGTTCTTTGAAACTGAAGCTTCGGATGAGTTCTTGGTGTTTGGATCGCGTTATCGTGCACAAAACCACTTTTTCTTCCGTTTTCGAATAAAATTCACGGGAGTCGCAATTGTACGTCTACACTGTTTTGTCGCCGGAACCGGATCATAATATCATATCATAATATGATAGGATAGATAATCTTATATACTTCAAGTTATGAACTATTTATGACCAAACTAGGTGTATAAAAATTAAATGACACTTATCATGTGCCTGTAAGTTAGGTCAGCGTGAAATAAATTAACTGAATCTTTGAATGAATGCCATATTCATTATTCACCCAGAGTAATATGTTGCTGGTAACACATATGGACATACTTAGATATGTCTTTCAAGTGGCCTTTTAGATTGACACAGTGCAGTGTTCACTGTACAGGTGTTTGTTTATAATTTCTTTCACATCTGGTGAGATCTCTAACTTTTTTAGCTGTGATTTCCTTCATAGAAGTGCATGCTTACATGCTGTCATTGTGATTATTGTCTTGAGGTCGGTCGGGCAATCATTAGCTTACAGCATTACAGCTGCTTCATATTTTTTTTTTTTTATGAAATTTATTTTATTTTGTTCCAATTACAAAGTCTTAATCTAATAGATCGATGACGGATGGAAAAGTAAAATTTTGGTTCCAAGAGAATATGAGGAAATACACTACTAGTCGGGGCTTAACAATAAGCTGAATATTGTCATTCTCCTCGCAGGCATGTCGAACGGCGTCCTCCCGCAGTGGAAGCGCGAGCTGCTGCAGCGGCGGGCGGCGCGCGCGCGGCCCCCCGTCGCGCCGCCCGCCCCGCCGCCCGCGCCGCCGCCGCCGCCGCCGCCCGACGACGACGAGGAGCTGCGCTACGGGCCCGGCATCGTCAAGCGCCTCAAGTCGCGCTACCTCAGCCTGGCCCTGCGCGAGGCGCCGCGCCGCCGGCCCTCCGTGCTGCGCCGCGCCGCCTCGCTCGAGCACCTGCTGGACGAGCGGCCGCCGCCCGCGCCGCGCCCGCACGCGCGCCCGGCGCGCCCCGTGTCGCTCGCCGCGCCGCCGCAGCAGCCCGCGCGCCGCGACGCCGTCAAGCGCGCGCGCTCCGTGGACGCGCTCAGCCGCCTCGAGCGCGACGAGCCGCCGCCCGCGCCGCTCGCGCCGCCGCCGCTGCCTCCGCCGCCGCCGCCCCCGCTGCCGCTGCCGCGCGCCGTGCGACCCCCCCCGGCGAGTCGCGCCGCTGCTGCGGGACGCCGAGCGCCCGCCCGCCGACGTGGTGCGCTCCGCGTTGAGGAAGTTCGAAAGCGCGCCCCCGCGCCGCACCGCCCCGGCCGCGCGCGTCTCCGCCGTGCTGCGCGGGCTCGAAGCCGCCCCGCGGAGCTCAACGCCGGAGCCCCGCGGCCGCTCCCCGAGCCCGGCCGCGGCGGACCTGTCCGCCATCGACGAGCCGGAGGGCGCGGCGGGCGCGTGCGACGCGAAGCGCGTATCCAGAGCGGCGCTGGACGGCATCGCGCGCGCGGGCTCGTCGGTGCGCTACGCGTTCCCGGCGCCGCGGGCGGGCTCGCACCTGCCGCCGCTGAGCGCCACCAACCACGTGCTGCTGGGCCGCGCGCGCGCCTCCGCCTCGCCGCGCCGCGTCGGCGTCATCCGCCCCATGCCCGCGCACCGCGACGCGCCCGCGCGCTCGCCGACCCCCGCCGGGACGCCCACGTCGGAGGACGGCGACGACGTAGTCGACGAAAAGCTCGAGGAGACCCGGCGAATCGCGTCCCCGCCGCCCTTCGACGCCGAAACTCCGCCGAAAAAAGACCCGCCCCCCTCGGCCGCGGTCGAGCCGATCCCGCGGACGCCCCCCGAGGAGCGCCTTCCGGTCGGAACGCTCGACGCGACCTTCGCGCCCCCGACGACGCGCGAAGCTACCCCGGAACCCGAACCGAAACCTCGGCAGCCGATCGCCGTCGAAGCGCCGAAGATAGCAGCCGAGCCGGCGATGAACGGCCACGCGACCCCACCGAAGCACGGCGACGCCAAGCCTAAGGGAGCGTTCTCGAAGATCGGCGCCGCCGGCATCGAGCGCGCGTGGACGGGCGCCGAGGAGAGGAGGTCCCCGGTCGTCAAGGACAAGAGCGAGGGCGACGACGCGAGCCCCGGGGCGGCTGCGTGGGCGCGCGGCGCTGCGGCGCGGCGGGGCGCGGCTGCGAGCGCGGGCGCCACCTCCGTGGTGTTCAACTTCTCTGCGCGCAAGGAGGTGCCCGACTACATCGAGAACGACGGCATCGTGCTGCGCGCCAGCCGCCGGAACCGGTTCAAGGTCAGTCCGACACGACCACAGCGCGTCTCGATCCGTACGGGCTATCTCGCGTTTCCTCCATCGAGCAGCAAAAAACTGTACAAACCTAAATTAACCGTAACTCGAGCGCCTCTGCGTGACTGATCGATGAACCGGAAACTAATTGAATCAACAAACCGGTCATTCTTTATTTTCGATTCTGCGGTCTCGACGATGCAGTAACTCTGTTCTCACTTCTCACGAACAACTATCTAACAATTGGAGACAATTTTACAAAAATCTACTATAAAGCTCAAGTGCTCACTGCTCAGCACTAGTGGACGACTGCAGGCTACTTATTGCTCCAGTTGTACCTTGTATACTTACACTTTGTTTGTAGTCTGCAAAACAATAACCCTTTAGTGCCCTTTGACTGCAATCGCCACCGATTGTTGTTACTCTAACATGTTCCTAAAGTAAGGATGAAGTACTAGTGAAACATCGGATAAACTTTCATGATAAAGACATGATTGTCTTACCCGAGATAAAATTGAGGAATAACTTTTTTAACTTTTAGTTGATAACTAAAAGTTAAAAAGTTATTCCTCAATAACTCGATAGTTAAGAGACATACCGAACCTGCAAGGTCACAGTAAGTACGTCTTAGTATTAAAAACCTTTTTTTCACCTTAAAAATGTGACCGTAAAGTTAAAGTTTAATCATAATTTTACTAAACAGTCGATGTTGTGAGGCGCATCTCTATTAACGGCTCCAATAGGCCGTGGACGAAAGAAAGCATGCCCTCGAGGCGCGAACATCAATAAACTCGATGGATGACGCAACTGCAATTATGCAAATGGGCAATAAATAAAAATATTTTGTTCAAACGGTGAAAGTTAATGGGGCGCGGCGCGAAGGTGCCTCGGGTGAAACTGTTCGGACGCGGTTCGCACCGCGGATGCCACTCTCGATTTCGGCGGTGTCGCGAGGAAAGTGCCCTGTGGTGTGCGCGGGCGCAGAGCTGAATGCTAACGAGTGACGAGCCCACGCACAGCACTGCGGGCATTCCGATGCTAATCGCACGGCGAAGTTACGCAATGTTACCGCGGCCCTTGTTATCTTTCCTCTTCTGAATCGAGTACAGGATCGGCGCTACTTTGCGGTTCTATAGACACTGAGATAATGATAATCTACACCAATAAACAGCTGTTTAGTTAGACGTAAAACAATTTATCTTTCGATGTCTTTCTGATGACAAATAGTACAAAGCACTAATTATTATTTATCTAAAGTCTAAAAAATAAGAGCAGGTCTTCATCGAGTATCGAATCGACCAATCGAGTATCGAGTCTGCGGAAGCCACTTGAATACTTCGATCGTATAACCATGAAAGACTATAGAAAATCGTTGAAAGTACCGCAAATGAAGGACAAGAATTTTCTTCTCTACAATGCTTGCAGTTGCAGGGAGTCAAGAAGGCGCCCCGGGAACACGTCCCGCCCTCGCGCCCTCCCGCGTTTCGGCCCCCATAACCGCGAGGTTGATTGGGCCATGGGTGGTGGAGGGTTGTCTACAATGCTTGCAGCAAGGATAAAAGAGTAAATGGGATTGTTGATGTTTTTAATATCGGTGTGTCTTGGTGGAATCCTACATTCCCCTAGACACACCGACATCCACAATAAGCTAATCTGTATAAACCTTATAAAGTAGAGCTTTTGTTCGTCGTCATCCATGAATAAGGAACGGTCAGCGGAAGGCAGTCTTCACTCTTCAGGCTCCATCACCGTCGCGTCGCCAGTGAACCGTGCGCGGCGCGTCACGCTCGGTCGCCGAATAATTACCGCGTCTTTGAACTTGATGTTGACGTACATTGTTTATTATTGTGGCCTTTACGGAAACATTTAAACAGAAGCGTTTGTTGTCTAGCTTCATGCTCTAATTTAGCATTTGTTTCTTTCGTCTATTTAGACACCTATCTACAGTCCTTTCATTTGAAGGCATGGTTTATTTACCTATTCATTTTAATTAAACTCCTTTATAAAAAGAAGCTTAACCGTTAGCTTTGTTCTTGAATACATTTCTTATAAAAGTCGTGAATTCCTCAAATATAGGTCTGTACTTTCGCTTAATTTATTATACTCATAAAAGTGTTTTTAGTGTCATAGATAGGGTCATCTTTAATCTATTCATTCATCTAATCCATTCTTAGGAGTTCTTAAACTACTGCGCCTTATAAATGTACATCTTCCTAAACAAAAGGAACCATCAAAACAAAATGAACATCTTCCTAAACAAAAGGAACCATCAAAACAACTCAAATCTTACGTCGGATAAAATCTTCGACAAGAATGACAGGTGCGTTCGATCACGCTGGAGACACGAGACGCGGCACTCGGCGACATGCGATGAGCGAGGCCTTTCTTTTATTTCACTTGTAACTCCGCCCTCTACGCCGCTATTCATTGGACAGGTTACACGGGCTTCGGCCGAGAGGTCACTCATGGTTCTGGGCCACAGACCACAGTCAATGCACAAACGGCCGATTGCAGCTACCACCAAATCCTGATATATTTTGTAACCTTCAAGTCTATACCCCTCGATCGGAAGAAAGGGATAAGAGAATAAGTAAATGACTTGGAATATCGAAAAGGCGTTTCAAATAAAGTTTAGAAAAAGTTTTCAAGACGTACTGGACGGCCTTTACACACTTGTGTTTCGGATCAAGCACCACCCACTCATCTCTAAGTAAATGGGCATTTTGTCCTTATTAAAATGTTGTAACTGACACAATGGTCGTATGTTTATTATTTATCTTGCAGAACACATGCATAGTTTATGTTCAAGTTTACAGGAAAATTTCCCCATAAAATTAAACACACGGGGAAGAACATAACTCGCTCAGCCAAAACTCGTAGCCTGTGAGTAAATTTACGAAGCTCCAACCAGCCATGTCATATTACGAAATAGAAATCTCTTACATCTCTATAATAGCTTGTCTGAATCTTTTAGTTTCGATCTATAACCTGTTTGCCGATGCGAGAGAAATGGAAATAAATCTAGCACAGTGGATTATTTACTATCATTTTTGTTCGGGACAGCGCCCGAACTTGTTGCGCGGTTCTGAGGCTTGAATGGAGTCGCCAATGAAACACTGATTACTAAAATGCTCGGGAGGTCCCGCAGGTCTCTGCTTTAAGGAAGACCTGTTCCTAGCTCCGCAAAGAGCTGGTTCAGGATTTAGATTAGCGAGAGACGCCGGCGAGCAAAGATGAACTGAAACTATGGGCTTAAGGCCTCGATTCTTGTACCCTACGCGGGTGGTTAGTTAGTGTGAGACCTTATCGAGCAACTTGCGCGGCCTCCCCCAATTAATGCATAAACTTTATTTGTATTTTTCTCATTTTTACAGTTTTTATCATTTTAGGTTCATTTACAATTAATTAAATAAGCTAATATCCTTTTATCAAAACACATAGGCAATGTTACATACATGTTTAGAATCTTAAGCTAAGTTTAAGAAATAATAAATAAATAAAAGTTTAAGAAAGCTAGTCACAAATTAGAGTCCTAAAAGATAGTTACAAATTAGAATCTTATAAGCTAGTTATTATTTCTATTAGAGTCTTTGGACGCTCACTACGTTCGTCGTGCACACTCTCCCGCCGTGAAGTTGCCTACTTCATCTTTGTGTGGGTAGCACGACGAGTCTCTGAACTGGTCGCCGCAACACACCGTTCGCCGTCCTCACGTCCGCCGCCCTGGTGACGCCGTCGGAGCCCGGGTAGACCGCTTCTATGATGCCGCGGACCCAGGTGTTGCGTGGCAGCGAGGGGTCGACGATGAGCACCAAGTCGCCGACTCGCACCTCCTCTCCCTTTCCGTGGGGCTCCCGCCGGTGTTGCAGCGTAGGGAGGTACTCTCGCAGCCATCGCGCCCAAAAGAGGTCGGCGAGACGCTGGCTCGTTCTCCACATCTTCTTGGATTTAAGATCGGAGTCATCAAAGTGGCCGGGGTGCGGTACTCGGGACGGGCCGCCGAGCAGGAAGTGGTTTGGTGTCAGTGCTCCCTGCGGCTCGTCGGTCGATAGATGCGTAAGTGGTCGGCTGTTCACGGTGTCCTCTACCTCTGCCAACAGCGTGCTCAAGGTCTCCTCATGAGGATGTTGCTCGTTCAGGACAGCTCGAAGCGCGGTCTTGACGCTCCGCACCAGACGCTCCCAGGCTCCTCCCCAAAAGGGCGCTGCAGGAATCAGGAAGTGCCACTTGATGAAGAGATTGGCGGCGGATGACGACAGGAGTTTCTCGTCTAAGGCTCGGCGAAGCTCGGCGTCGGCCCCACGTAGGTTCGTTCCGTTGTCGCTCCAGATCTCCGTCGGCCGCCCCCGGCGGGCCATCATGCGTCGCAGCGCCATGATGCAGCTGTCGGTGGTCAGGTGGGTGGTGAGCTCCAGATGGACTGCCCTCGTAGTCAGGCATGTGAAGAGAGCCACGTAGCGTTTTTGGTGTTGTCGGCCCACAGTGATTGAGAGAGGCCCGAAAAAATCGAGGCCGGTGTAAGTAAAAGCCCTTTGATGATGGGCGAGGCGGCATGGAGGAAGATTCCCCGTCTGGGGAGAAGGTGGCTTTGCCCGTCGAATGCGGCAAGGCTGGCAGTCTCGGAGTACGCCCTTGACTGTGGGGCGTAGGCGGAGGACCCACAGGCGCTGCTGGACCTCGTTCGCGACGGTTTCGGTGCCTCCGTGGTGAAGCTCGCGGTGTACCCAGTTGATGTAGAGCCGTGTGTAGGCGTGGTTGCCGTCGGCGATAGGCGGCGTGCGTAGCTCAGGCGAGACGTCGGCTGCGTCGATGCGTGACTTGACACGCATGACCCCATCGTCGTCGGCGAAGACAGCCAGGTTTCGGATGCGACTGTCTGGCGGGAGAGCGGCGTTCTTCGCAATGCAGGCGAGCTCCTCGGGGAAGGCCTGCTGCTGCATCGCGCGCAGCCAGAGGCGCTCTGCCTCCCGCATGTCGTCCGCATCGAGCGGGACGAAACGGTCCGCGCTAGCCGCCGTAGGCGAGCGCTTCGGTGAGGGCAGCGGCCGCGCTGCCCTGGGTCGCTGCGTCCACTCCGGGTCTGCCTCGGGGTTGCGCCGCGTGCGCGCGTGCGCTGTAGTGGACCTGCGAATCAATCTAATGAACTGTATTATCCTACCCGTCGACCTAATCAATCGCAACCACGACGAGAACCTACTTGCGTCGGGTAGCGAATCAACCACTGTTGGTTTTACTTTATTAATTTGCACCTTTTCTTCCCCCGTGAGTGTAGAGGGGAGAAGCGGCTCTGTTGGCCATAAATTTTCATTTTCGTAAAGGAAGGCTGGGCCATGAAACCATCGGTGATCGTTTCCGAAACCGAAGGGCGCTTCACGTGTGGCGTCGTCCGCCACGTTGTCCTTAGAGGGCACCCAACGCCACTCGCTTACCCGTGAAGCCTCCTCGATCTCGGCGATCCGGTGAGCGACAAAAGGTTTGAATACTCGCGGCCCAGCACGCAGCCACGACAGAACCGTCTTGCTGTCCGTCCAGAAGAAGCGACGCGTCGGTCGCTCGTCATGCTCCTCCTGCACGGTGGTAGCTAGGCGGCTGCCCAGGACAGCGGCTTGTAGTTCGAGCCGCGGTATTGATATTGACTTTAATGGTGTTACCCGAGCTTTCGCGGCGGCCAGAGTGACGACGACTTCACCGCTCGCCCGTGTGACTCTCCAGTAGACGGCAGCGGCGTACGTAGTCTCGCTCGCATCGATGAACGTATGAAGCTCTCGTTCTGCCGCTCCGTCGTACCCGGGGTAGCAGCGGGGAAGCGCGACGTCACCCAGGCCGCGCAGGTCGTCGAGCCAGCGGCGCCATCTTGTGGCCAGGTCTGACGGCAGCTGCTCATCCCAACCAACGCCCAGGCGCCAGGTGTCTTGCAGGACATGCTTCGCCTGTATTGTTATCGGCGTAGCGAGACCAAGCGGATCAAAGAGAGACATTGCTGTACGCAAAGTCTCTCTTTTAGTGGGTACCTTTTCTCCGTTGAGTACCTCAGCTGGGACTCGCGCCATGTTGAGGTTGAAGCCTAGCGTGTCCGCTTGCGGCCGCCAGACTAGACCTAGTGTTTTCTCACTCCCGCCGGTGTCCAAGTCCTTGCTCGGCTCGCGCGCGGCGGGGGCGAACTGGTCGATGGCCGCCGACTCGTTGGACGCCCACTTGCACAGCACGAAGTGACCCTTCCGGTGCACGAGGTCTACTTCGCTGGAGACCCGCTTGGCATCTTCGACGGTGCTGAAAGATTGCAAATAGTCATCCATATAGTGATTCTTTACAATAGCATCGGCCGCTTCCGGGTATTCGCGGCGATACTCTTCGGCATTTTTATTTTTTACGTATATAGCGGTAGCCGGCGATGACGTCGCGCCGAAAATGACCGATTTCATACGGTACTCCTGGGGCTTTTCATTGCGCTCATCGTCCCGCCACAGGAAGCGCAGCGCGTCCCGGTCCTCCTCCCGTATGCCTATCCTGAGGAACATGTCTTTGATGTCTGCCGTGACCGCCACGCTTCGCTGTCGGAAGCGCATGAGTACCCCGGGGAGAGACTGTAGCAAGTCGGGACCTGTTAGCAGGAGGCTGTTCAAACTCACCCCTTTCGTGGTAGCTGCCGCATCGTGGACAATTCTGGTCTTCCCCGGCTTCGCTGGGTTCCTCACAGCAAAGTGGGGCAAGTACCAGGTCCGGCCAGGCTTTGGCTTGGTTGTAGCCAACTCGGCATACCCGTCCTCTAACATGCGGCTCATTTGTTCCGTGTAGCGAGCCTTGAGAAGAGGGTCCTTGTCGAGCTTCTTCTCGACGCCTTCCAGGCGACGGACGGCGGCTTGGTAGTTGTCAGGAATCACGGCCGCGTCATTCTTCCAGAGAAGACCCACCTCGAAGCCGCCGTCCGCCCTGCGACGCGTAGTTGCATCGAGAATATTCAGGGCGCGCAGCTCCGGATCTGAGCGGGGTCGACGCGGTTCGACACCTAGTGACTCGAGGGCGAAGTGCTCCTTGAGGAGCTGGTCCAGGTTGTCGTCGTTCACCGGGCGTATCTTCATCACGCGGTGCACCTCTACCAGCGCCTCGTTCGACGTCGCCGTTGTGTCGTTGCTACCGCAGGACCCGTGGACAACCCAGCCCAGACCCGTGAGGGTGGCGACTGGTTCTTCGTGTTTACCTGAGCGGCAGGCGCTTGACACCATCAGCTCCCAGTTATCCTGACCAATCAGGATAGACGGGACCGCGTAGTCGTAAGGCAGCTGCTCCGCCAGGTCCTGGAGGTGGGCGTGCTTCTGCACGACCGTTCGCGCCACCGACTGACCAGAGATACCTAGGTCCTGGATCGTGCGGGCATCTATAAAATATTCCTCGTTGTGATGCTTACCTCGAATGGAGAAGGTTACCAACTGCGAGGCACTCTGGAACTTGGAGCCGGCGATCCCTTCGATGTTCAGGGTGTGTGTCGGCCCCTGTGCCCCAATCTTCCGCGCAACCTCCTCTTTGACAAGAGTTATGGTTGACCCTCCGTCTAAAAGTGCGTAAACCTCGGCCGTACCTGTAGGTCCCGTTACTATGACCGGAACAACGTTGAGAAGCGTAGGCGTCCCGGTCGCGGAGCAGATGGCTCGCATCGCCTTCTCGTCGGCCACGCCCGTTGTCTCGCCAGGCGCCCGATGGAGCAGGTGGTGGTGGAAGTGCGGACAGTCATCGAGCTCGCACTTCTTGCCCCCGCAGCGGTGACGGTGGCCTCGGTGTTCGAGGCAGCGGAAGCACAGCTTCTTCTCCCGGCACGCTTCCCAGCGCTTGTCCACGGGCAGCCTCTTGAACCCGTAGCACTCGTGGATGGTATGGCCGCCTCGCGCGCAGTACCCGCACGTCTTGCCCTCGGCTCGCTGCGGCGGACTGGCCGCGTGCACGCGCTGCGCGCGGCGCGGTTGGTCCGCGGGCCGCGACGGCGCCGGTGCTGCGGGTCGTGGCGGCGCTGTAGCCTCGGGTCGTATGTGCCGCGCCTGAAGCTTCATCTCGGTCTTCAAGAAGCGGCGAAGCTTCAGCAGGCATGGCTCGTCGTCCGGTTGTCTCGCCTCGTAGTCGAACCATCTCGTCTTGTAGAGGATAGACATCTTTTCTTCTATGGCGTGGAGCGTCTGTGGACTGACTAAGTAAGCCTCTTGCCGCAAGGCAACAATAGTGGATATCACCGAATCGACCTTGCACGCAAATGTCGGTAACTCCTTACCGTCGGTCAGGCGAGGCAGCGTCTTCAACTTCTCGAGCTCGGAGTAGACGATGCACTCCGGCCGGCCGTAGACGTCACCAAGCGCCGCGACTATCTCAATCGCCGACGCCGTGGTCTTGAGTAACCCGTCCACTAGCTCTCTGGCCGGCCCGCGCAAGCTGCGCCGGAGCCTCGCCTTGTTTTCCGCATCGTTGAAATGACGCGCCGTCGCGTCGTAGGTTTCGCGCCACGCGTACCATTCGTCATAGGCACCAGAGTAAGGCTGCAACTCAATCAAAGATTTAGAGACGCCACGCGCGGTGGGCGCCGAAATAGAGTGTGACAATTCAGTTAAACCTTGCAAAAACATTTGTTGTTGACGTTCGAACATGCCCAGTAATTCGTCAGATTTACTAGCGGTCCGCTCCGGCATATCGTACTGTTCGAAACGATCACTCGGAACATGGAACCGCGCTGCCGGCGACTCGAATTGCGCGCACGGCAGCGGGGAGTGCGGCGGCGGGGGCGCGGCTCCCCCCACCCGCGAGGGCGGGGGAGCCCCCCGGCGCGCGTCGTTGTTATGCCGCAACTGCTCTGTCACGGCCTGCCTGCTCGTTCCGGAATCCACAAACGGATCCCAGTAGACACCCGGGTCTACGACGGGGTGTCCCTGCTCCGCGCCCTTAATCCCTAGGGACGGCCCAGGGCGTGCGTCGTCGCCATATGACGCTACATAGAGGCGCGGAGGCCGCGCACCGGGCTGAACCGGCGGCAGCGTATTATTTAAATCACACACAGTTTCACCAAAATTAATTTGAATTCCACTAACCTGTGTGTTTGTTAGCGCGAGCTGTTGTCCCGCCGCGCCGTGGCTGCTCTCTTGCACCCAGCTGGCGACACGTTGCTCCGCTGTCCGGCTGCTGCACCGTGACTGGTCGTCTTCATCGTCGCTGTCTTTATGATCGAGTCGGAGCCTCTGCAGCTCGAGGTCCTTTCGTAATAGTTCCCTCTCAAGCTCCAAAATGCGAACCCTGGCGGAGTGCTGTCGGCGCGTGCTTCGTGTGCAGCGAGACGCGGCATCTTCACTGCCCATGCGTTCCCTGGTCGATGCACGCGGACGCACTGCCTCGGCCGCCGGGTCGGGGTGAGAGGGGAATGACGCAACCGCCTCGCTTCTTGATGCTGCGTGCGGTGCGCGGAGTGGCAACGCGTCGCTGCGTCCCGACGCGTTGTGTTGAGCGCGGGGCGTGACGCCTCTGGATGACGTCATCCCGCTTGAGTCATCTCTGCTCTCCGACGACGGATGCAGGCTGCTGACCAGTGTACTTGCCGACGTGTCCCACGTGTGCGTCGATGAGGACTCGGAGGTGCGCGTGTAGCCCGGGACGGCGATCGTGCCGCCCAACGCACCCGACGGTGGCCGTTCTTGTGACGGCTGCTGTGCAGACTCCGCATGTGCCATGAAGCCCGGGGCGGCGACCGCGCCGCCCGACACACTTGGAGCCCCCGGATCACTCACCAATGCCTCTGTCGGCTGGTCCGCAGCCTGCGCTCGCGTCTTCACCATTCTGCCTTCTGCGAGATCCGGCTCGAAGGACCAATGTTCGGGACAGCGCCCGAACTTGTTGCGCGGTTCTGAGGCTTGAATGGAGTCGCCAATGAAACACTGATTACTAAAATGCTCGGGAGGTCCCGCAGGTCTCTGCTTTAAGGAAGACCTGTTCCTAGCTCCGCAAAGAGCTGGTTCAGGATTTAGATTAGCGAGAGACGCCGGCGAGCAAAGATGAACTGAAACTATGGGCTTAAGGCCTCGATTCTTGTACCCTACGCGGGTGGTTAGTTAGTGTGAGACCTTATCGAGCAACTTGCGCGGCCTCCCCCAATTAATGCATAAACTTTATTTGTATTTTTCTCATTTTTACAGTTTTTATCATTTTAGGTTCATTTACAATTAATTAAATAAGCTAATATCCTTTTATCAAAACACATAGGCAATGTTACATACATGTTTAGAATCTTAAGCTAAGTTTAAGAAATCCCTACTAATATATAAATGTGAATGTGAGTTTGTTGGTTTGTTGGTTTGTTGGTTTGCTGGTTTGTTGGTTTGTTTGTCCCTCAATCACGTCGCAGCCACGCAACGGATCGATCTGATTTTTTTGCACAGATATAGTTCAAGACCCGGAGAGTGACATAGGCTACTTTTTATCCCCGAAAAACAAGCCTATTCCTGTGGGATTGCATTAAAAGTGAAATTTTTCACTGTTTCACAACATACGTATACGTAACTATACTCGCAATATATGTTGCACCATAGACTCCATACACTCGAAACGGTAATCTGTAAATCTGTAAATCTGTAATCTGTAAATAGTTCATAAATACTCGAGACTTTATCGACACTGAAAAGTGTAAATCCCTACTAATATATAAATGTGAATGTGAGTTTGTTGGTTTGTTGGTTTGTTGGTTTGTTGGTTTGCTGGTTTGTTGGTTTGTTTGTCCCTCAATCACGTCGCAGCCACGCAACGGATCGATCTGATTTTTTTGCACAGATATAGTTCAAGACCCGGAGAGTGACATAGGCTACTTTTTATCCCCGAAAAACAAGCTTATTCCTGTGGGATTGCATTAAAAGTGAAATTTTTCACTGTTTCACAACATACGTATACGTAACTATACTCGCAATATATGTTGCACCATATACTCCATACACTCGAAACGGTAATCTGTAAATCTGTAAATCTGTAAATCTGTAAATCCCTACTAATATATAAATGTGAATGTGAGTTTGTTGGTTTGTTGGTTTGTTGGTTTGTTGGTTTGCTGGTTTGTTGGTTTGTTTGTCCCTCAATCACGTCGCAGCCACGCAACGGATCGATCTGATTTTTTTGCACAGATATAGTTCAAGACCCGGAGAGTGACATAGGCTACTTTTTATCCCCGAAAAACAAGCCTATTCCTGTGGGATTGCATTAAAAGTGAAATTTTTCACTGTTTCACAACATACGTATACGTAACTATACTCGCAATATATGTTGCACCATAGACTCCATACACTCGAAACGGTAATCTGTAAATCTGTAAATCTGTAATCCCTACTAATATATAAATGTGAATGTGAGTTTGTTGGTTTGTTGGTTTGTTGGTTTGTTGGTTTGCTGGTTTGTTGGTTTGTTTGTCCCTCAATCACGTCGCAGCCACGCAACGGATCGATCTGATTTTTTTGCACAGATATAGTTCAAGACCCGGAGAGTGACATAGGCTACTTTTTATCCCCGAAAAACAAGCCTATTCCTGTGGGATTGCATTAAAAGTGAAATTTTTCACTGTTTCACAACATACGTATACGTAACTATACTCGCAATATATGTTGCACCATAGACTCCATACACTCGAAACGGTAATCTGTAAATCTGTAAATCTGTAATCCCTACTATCCCTACTAATATATAAATGTGAATGTGAGTTTGTTGGTTTGTTGGTTTGTTGGTTTGTTGGTTTGCTGGTTTGTTGGTTTGTTTGTCCCTCAATCACGTCGCAGCCACGCAACGGATCGATCTGATTTTTTTGCACAGATATAGTTCAAGACCCGGAGAGTGACATAGGCTACTTTTTATCCCCGAAAAACAAGCCTATTCCTGTGGGATTGCATTAAAAGTGAAATTTTTCACTGTTTCACAACATACGTATACGTAACTATACTCGCAATATATGTTGCACCATAGACTCCATACACTCGAAACGGTAATCTGTAAATCTGTAAATCTGTAATCCCTACTAATATATAAATGTGAATGTGAGTTTGTTGGTTTGTTGGTTTGTTGGTTTGTTGGTTTGCTGGTTTGTTGGTTTGTTTGTCCCTCAATCACGTCGCAGCCACGCAACGGATCGATCTGATTTTTTTGCACAGATATAGTTCAAGACCCGGAGAGTGACATAGGCTACTTTTTATCCCCGAAAAACAAGCTTATTCCTGTGGGATTGCATTAAAAGTGAAATTTTTCACTGTTTCACAACATACGTATACGTAACTATACTCGCAATATATGTTGCACCATATACTCCATACACTCGAAACGGTAATCTGTAAATCTGTAAATCTGTAAATCTGTAAATCCCTACTATCCCTACTAATATATAAATGTGAATGTGAGTTTGTTGGTTTGTTGGTTTGTTGGTTTGTTGGTTTGCTGGTTTGTTGGTTTGTTTGTCCCTCAATCACGTCGCAGCCACGCAACGGATCGATCTGATTTTTTTGCACAGATATAGTTCAAGACCCGGAGAGTGACATAGGCTACTTTTTATCCCCGAAAAACAAGCTTATTCCTGTGGGATTGCATTAAAAGTGAAATTTTTCACTGTTTCACAACATACGTATACGTAACTATACTCGCAATATATGTTGCACCATATACTCCATACACTCGAAACGGTAATCTGTAAATCTGTAAATCTGTAAATCTGTAAATCCCTACTAATATATAAATGTGAATGTGAGTTTGTTGGTTTGTTGGTTTGTTGGTTTGTTGGTTTGCTGGTTTGTTGGTTTGTTTGTCCCTCAATCACGTCGCAGCCACGCAACGGATCGATCTGATTTTTTTGCACAGATATAGTTCAAGACCCGGAGAGTGACATAGGCTACTTTTTATCCCCGAAAAACAAGCCTATTCCTGTGGGATTGCATTAAAAGTGAAATTTTTCACTGTTTCACAACATACGTATACGTAACTATACTCGCAATATATGTTGCACCATAGACTCCATACACTCGAAACGGTAATCTGTAAATCTGTAAATCTGTAAATAGTTCATAAATACTCGAGACTTTATCGACACTGAAAAGTGTAAATCCCTACTAATATATAAATGTGAATGTGAGTTTGTTGGTTTGTTGGTTTGTTGGTTTGCTGGTTTGTTGGTTTGTTTGTCCCTCAATCACGTCGCAGCGACGCAACGGATCGATCTGATTTTTTTGCACAGATATAGTTCAAGACCCGGAGAGTGACATAGGCTACTTTTTATCCCCGAAAAACAAGCCTATTCCTGTGGGATTGCATTAAAAGTGAAATTTTTCACTGTTTCACAACATACGTATACGTAACTATACTCGCAATATATGTTGCACCATAGACTCCATACACTCGAAACGGTAATCTGTAAATCTGTAAATCTGTAATCCCTACTAATATATAAATGTGAATGTGAGTTTGTTGGTTTGTTGGTTTGTTGGTTTGTTGGTTTGCTGGTTTGTTGGTTTGTTTGTCCCTCAATCACGTCGCAGCCACGCAACGGATCGATCTGATTTTTTTGCACAGATATAGTTCAAGACCCGGAGAGTGACATAGGCTACTTTTTATCCCCGAAAAACAAGCCTATTCCTGTGGGATTGCATTAAAAGTGAAATTTTTCACTGTTTCACAACATACGTATACGTAACTATACTCGCAATATATGTTGCACCATAGACTCCATACACTCGAAACGGTAATCTGTAAATCTGTAAATCTGTAATCCCTACTAATATATAAATGTGAATGTGAGTTTGTTGGTTTGTTGGTTTGTTGGTTTGTTGGTTTGCTGGTTTGTTGGTTTGTTTGTCCCTCAATCACGTCGCAGCGACGCAACGGATCGATCTGATTTTTTTGCACAGATATAGTTCAAGACCCGGAGAGTGACATAGGCTACTTTTTATCCCCGAAAAACAAGCCTATTCCTGTGGGATTGCATTAAAAGTGAAATTTTTCACTGTTTCACAACATACGTATACGTAACTATACTCGCAATATATGTTGCACCATAGACTCCATACACTCGAAACGGTAATCTGTAAATCTGTAAATCTGTAATCCCTACTAATATATAAATGTGAATGTGAGTTTGTTGGTTTGTTGGTTTGTTGGTTTGTTGGTTTGCTGGTTTGTTGGTTTGTTTGTCCCTCAATCACGTCGCAGCCACGCAACGGATCGATCTGATTTTTTTGCACAGATATAGTTCAAGACCCGGAGAGTGACATAGGCTACTTTTTATCCCCGAAAAACAAGCCTATTCCTGTGGGATTGCATTAAAAGTGAAATTTTTCACTGTTTCACAACATACGTATACGTAACTATACTCGCAATATATGTTGCACCATAGACTCCATACACTCGAAACGGTAATCTGTAAATCTGTAAATCTGTAAATAGTTCATAAATACTCGAGACTTTATCGACACTGAAAAGTGTAATCCCTACTAATATATAAATGTGTCCCTACTAATATATAAATGTGAATGTGAGTTTGTTGGTTTGTTGGTTTGTTGGTTTGTTGGTTTGCTGGTTTGTTGGTTTGTTTGTCCCTCAATCACGTCGCAGCCACGCAACGGATCGATCTGATTTTTTTGCACAGATATAGTTCAAGACCCGGAGAGTGACATAGGCTACTTTTTATCCCCGAAAAACAAGCTTATTCCTGTGGGATTGCATTAAAAGTGAAATTTTTCACTGTTTCACAACATACGTATACGTAACTATACTCGCAATATATGTTGCACCATATACTCCATACACTCGAAACGGTAATCTGTAAATCTGTAAATCTGTAAATCTGTAAATCCCTACTAATATATAAATGTGAATGTGAGTTTGTTGGTTTGTTGGTTTGTTGGTTTGTTGGTTTGCTGGTTTGTTGGTTTGTTTGTCCCTCAATCACGTCGCAGCCACGCAACGGATCGATCTGATTTTTTTGCACAGATATAGTTCAAGACCCGGAGAGTGACATAGGCTACTTTTTATCCCCGAAAAACAAGCCTATTCCTGTGGGATTGCATTAAAAGTGAAATTTTTCACTGTTTCACAACATACGTATACGTAACTATACTCGCAATATATGTTGCACCATAGACTCCATACACTCGAAACGGTAATCTGTAAATCTGTAAATCTGTAAATAGTTCATAAATACTCGAGACTTTATCGACACTGAAAAGTGTAAATCCCTACTAATATATAAATGTGAATGTGAGTTTGTTGGTTTGTTGGTTTGTTGGTTTGTTGGTTTGCTGGTTTGTTGGTTTGTTTGTCCCTCAATCACGTCGCAGCGACGCAACGGATCGATCTGATTTTTTTGCACAGATATAGTTCAAGACCCGGAGAGTGACATAGGCTACTTTTTATCCCCGAAAAACAAGCCTATTCCTGTGGGATTGCATTAAAAGTGAAATTTTTCACTGTTTCACAACATACGTATACGTAACTATACTCGCAATATATGTTGCACCATAGACTCCATACACTCGAAACGGTAATCTGTAAATCTGTAAATCTGTAATCCCTACTAATATATAAATGTGAATGTGAGTTTGTTGGTTTGTTGGTTTGTTGGTTTGTTGGTTTGCTGGTTTGTTGGTTTGTTTGTCCCTCAATCACGTCGCAGCCACGCAACGGATCGATCTGATTTTTTTGCACAGATATAGTTCAAGACCCGGAGAGTGACATAGGCTACTTTTTATCCCCGAAAAACAAGCCTATTCCTGTGGGATTGCATTAAAAGTGAAATTTTTCACTGTTTCACAACATACGTATACGTAACTATACTCGCAATATATGTTGCACCATAGACTCCATACACTCGAAACGGTAATCTGTAAATCTGTAAATCTGTAAATAGTTCATAAATACTCGAGACTTTATCGACACTGAAAAGTGTAAATCCCTACTAATATATAAATGTGAATGTGAGTTTGTTGGTTTGTTGGTTTGTTGGTTTGTTGGTTTGCTGGTTTGTTGGTTTGTTTGTCCCTCAATCACGTCGCAGCCACGCAACGGATCGATCTGATTTTTTTGCACAGATATAGTTCAAGACCCGGAGAGTGACATAGGCTACTTTTTATCCCCGAAAAACAAGCCTATTCCTGTGGGATTGCATTAAAAGTGAAATTTTTCACTGTTTCACAACATACGTATACGTAACTATACTCGCAATATATGTTGCACCATAGACTCCATACACTCGAAACGGTAATCTGTAAATCTGTAAATCTGTAAATCCCTACTAATATATAAATGTGAATGTGAGTTTGTTGGTTTGTTGGTTTGTTGGTTTGTTGGTTTGCTGGTTTGTTGGTTTGTTTGTCCCTCAATCACGTCGCAGCCACGCAACGGATCGATCTGATTTTTTTGCACAGATATAGTTCAAGACCCGGAGAGTGACATAGGCTACTTTTTATCCCCGAAAAACAAGCCTATTCCTGTGGGATTGCATTAAAAGTGAAATTTTTCACTGTTTCACAACATACGTATACGTAACTATACTCGCAATATATGTTGCACCATAGACTCCATACACTCGAAACGGTAATCTGTAAATCTGTAAATCTGTAATCTGTAAATAGTTCATAAATACTCGAGACTTTATCGACACTGAAAAGTGTAAATCCCTACTAATATATAAATGTGAATGTGAGTTTGTTGGTTTGTTGGTTTGTTGGTTTGTTGGTTTGCTGGTTTGTTGGTTTGTTTGTCCCTCAATCACGTCGCAGCCACGCAACGGATCGATCTGATTTTTTTGCACAGATATAGTTCAAGACCCGGAGAGTGACATAGGCTACTTTTTATCCCCGAAAAACAAGCCTATTCCTGTGGGATTGCATTAAAAGTGAAATTTTTCACTGTTTCACAACATACGTATACGTAACTATACTCGCAATATATGTTGCACCATAGACTCCATACACTCGAAACGGTAATCTGTAAATCTGTAAATCTGTAATCCCTACTAATATATAAATGTGAATGTGAGTTTGTTGGTTTGTTGGTTTGTTGGTTTGTTGGTTTGCTGGTTTGTTGGTTTGTTTGTCCCTCAATCACGTCGCAGCCACGCAACGGATCGATCTGATTTTTTTGCACAGATATAGTTCAAGACCCGGAGAGTGACATAGGCTACTTTTTATCCCCGAAAAACAAGCCTATTCCTGTGGGATTGCATTAAAAGTGAAATTTTTCACTGTTTCACAACATACGTATACGTAACTATACTCGCAATATATGTTGCACCATAGACTCCATACACTCGAAACGGTAATCTGTAAATCTGTAAATCTGTAAATCCCTACTAATATATAAATGTGAATGTGAGTTTGTTGGTTTGTTGGTTTGTTGGTTTGTTGGTTTGCTGGTTTGTTGGTTTGTTTGTCCCTCAATCACGTCGCAGCCACGCAACGGATCGATCTGATTTTTTTGCACAGATATAGTTCAAGACCCGGAGAGTGACATAGGCTACTTTTTATCCCCGAAAAACAAGCCTATTCCTGTGGGATTGCATTAAAAGTGAAATTTTTCACTGTTTCACAACATACGTATACGTAACTATACTCGCAATATATGTTGCACCTTAGACTCCATACACTCGAAACGGTAATCTGTAAATCTGTAAATCTGTAAATCCCTACTAATATATAAATGTGAATGTGAGTTTGTTGGTTTGTTGGTTTGTTGGTTTGTTGGTTTGCTGGTTTGTTGGTTTGTTTGTCCCTCAATCACGTCGCAGCCACGCAACGGATCGATCTGATTTTTTTGCACAGATATAGTTCAAGACCCGGAGAGTGACATAGGCTACTTTTTATCCCCGAAAAACAAGCCTATTCCTGTGGGATTGCATTAAAAGTGAAATTTTTCACTGTTTCACAACATACGTATACGTAACTATACTCGCAATATATGTTGCACCTTAGACTCCATACACTCGAAACGGTAATCTGTAAATCTGTAAATCTGTAAATAGTTCATAAATACTCGAGACTTTATCGACACTGAAAAGTGTAAATAGGTCATAAAAATAAGTTCGAATACTCAGTTTCAATTTGGACAGAATATACTCAGTTCTGTAAAGGGGTCATAAAATGCTCATATTTTGTACCAGATTATTAGCAAGTATTCTGTATCTGTAAAAGACCACTCCTTTCAATTTTGCGTTCACAGGTTGCTTGCCATATAATAATTATGGTACTTATAAATTGCCAGGGTCTTAAACAATTCTTACGTCTGTCGTTTTTAATCCAGCGCAGTTTATTTTTTAAATATTTATCTTTTCCATAAATCCCTACTAATATATAAATGTGAATGTGAGTTTGTTGGTTTGTTGGTTTGTTGGTTTGTTGGTTTGCTGGTTTGTTGGTTTGTTTGTCCCTCAATCACGTCGCAGCCACGCAACGGATCGATCTGATTTTTTTGCACAGATATAGTTCAAGACCCGGAGAGTGACATAGGCTACTTTTTATCCCCGAAAAACAAGCCTATTCCTGTGGGATTGCATTAAAAGTGAAATTTTTCACTGTTTCACAACATACGTATACGTAACTATACTCGCAATATATGTTGCACCATAGACTCCATACACTCGAAACGGTAATCTGTAAATCTGTAAATCTGTAAATAGTTCATAAATACTCGAGACTTTATCGACACTGAAAAGTGTAAATAGGTCATAAAAATAAGTTCGAATACTCAGTTTCAATTTGGACAGAATATACTCAGTTCTGTAAAGGGGTCATAAAATGCTCATAGTTTGTACCAGATTATTAGCAAGTATTCTGTATCTGTAAAAGACCACTCCTTTCAATTTTGCGTTCACAGGTTGCTTGCCATATAATAATTATGGTACTTATAAATTGCCAGGGTCTTAAACAATTCTTACGTCTGTCGTTTTTAATCCAGCGCAGTTTATTTTTTAAATATTTATCTTTTCCATAAATGACGCGGGCGAAGCCGCGGGTATAAGCTAGTAGAGATATATACTCGTGGTTCACAAGATGTGTGCGCAAACACAGGTGTACTCTCTACCCCTTCACTTTCAAAATCCAAACTGACTTGACCGCAGAGAGATCAAGCTCAGGATGCGGCTATGAGGCACGGGGATGAATCACCACCAATTCCCAAACCTTAACTCCTTTCTGGTACCAAGAATTTTTAATATAAAAACGGGTGTGAATAATGTGATTCTCGAAAATGAAATTGTACATCGGCCGACCAGCGTGACATAGATTCGCAACCAATTGGCGCTTTGGCTGCATAATCGATGCAAACATTAACGCAGTTATCACTAGACCAGCGAAGCACTACCAGTTGTATGTAGGTATAAGTGATGCGGGTACATCGAATTAGCGGTAACCACATGTCTCGTAGGGTGATTAGCAACCCGTCGCCCGCTCTCCGCGCAGGAGCCGTTACTTGCAAATCGCTGGCGAGCTCGAGGCGTGTCAGACTTGTCAGTTGAGTCAGTTCTTAGCGCTGCGCTAACGGTCAACACCCGAGCGATATTTCAAGCATTCCTCAACCGTGTTCACTACAAGATGTAGTGGCTACTTGCAATTACTGTCTCTCGAGCAATATTGTCATCGGGAGCCTCATGATCTTCCACTCACTCACTCACTCCACACAAAATAACTACAGGCTATCAGAAATACTTTACTAATACGATTGCCGGTAAGAATATGATTGCCGGTCTTAACCATTGAGGAAGCCTGACTTTCCACAGTTGTAGGCTAAGAACTCAATGCGCGGAAGTCGTCGACGAACGTTCAATAACTGCCAATTAATATTACAATCGCTTTCTACGCCATGCAAAGCCAGCAAAACCAAAACACACCACCCAACAATGGTGGCAGAAGGTGCCAAAAAACGCGCTCCCACCGTTGAGAGAGTGGCTCGAGCGCTTTGCATAATTAAACAATTATGTTATACGTTTATTATGAATTGTGATTGTTTTGTGACGCTTCAGTCTTTCCGATCAATTCACGTAGCCTACAAGATAAACGGGCTTAAGTTCTTTCAATTGACCCAACGAACTTCAATCAACTCAAGTAACTTAATAATTCCACATATAAAAATGTATGCCTTGACTTATCTGAAATTACTCCTTTTTATCCCTGAAAAGCCGTTGATTATTAATGAAGTGGCAACTCGCGAACCACAGCTTTCTCTGAAATATGTGATTTCGACTGATCCCTGATATAATACTGAATGTTATTGCCTAAAATATCTTACAGTGACAAGTAAAGCTCGATGACCGTCAAAAGACTGGCCAAAACTTGCTGTGAAATGCTTCATACTAATAAAACTGCTCCTCTTGCAACTACCACCACCTAAATATCAGTCGAAATATTTATGTTAAACAACCCAACTTATATAGGCAAGGTTACAGAATTATTTCATGGCTGTTTTTAATCCCTTTGAGCTGCATATGAAGCTTAGTCAAACTTATATTTATGCGGGGAGCCGGCTTCAGTTAAAACTACTGTTTAGTGTAATTGTTTGGGAAAATTCAGCGCCTTCCTCAACACTTGTAGGACCCGATTGTCTATTGAGAGTTGCCGGTCGCTTTGCGGAGCGTCATGTAACTTCCTCGTGTCGTTATTTGAATGACGTTCATGGTTACTTTCTATTTCCTTTGTCGTTTGTTTATATACGTTCACCAAGAGCGGCAACGCTGAACTGATGCCCCATAATGTTTTAATGATACTAGGAAATCGTTTATATGCCAAATACTTAAGTAAGAGCCTAGCAGTAAGAGTTGAAAGGAGTCATCATCCAACCTAATGTCTTTGCCTTTTGCACGCAGATCTCCTAATTTAGTCACCGTTACAGCTAGCTACCCTCTTTGTAAGCATTGCTTAGATTAACAATATATCCCGCATGTTTACTTATGCAAAATGTTTATTGGAAAACTAAAGTTGAATTGATGAAATCTCTGCTTTTATTTCCACGGCTAACCCGCGAAGCCTTATCACCGCACGTCATTATAGACGTACGTGTAATGCGATGAATTACGTAAGCGTATCAATTCTTGGTTTTTTTGCTCGCCAACTTGGATCCACTGTAAATATTTGTTTAGTTTCGTTTTGCCGCTTTGAGCCAAACGCTAATATGTTGACTACTTTGTTTTTAGTACCGTCTGCTTGACCTCAATAGAGCCGTTTATTGAAAACAAAATATATGGTAATGTGTTAATCCTAAAACACCTTATTTGACATAATATTCTGTGCTTATTTTGTTGTACAAACTAAATTGAAAGACATTTTCATTGTTTATTATAATAATAATATTTTTATTAAAAGGTATAGACCCAGTTAAAAAATTACGATTAATTTATGAAGTTACAAGTTTATGAAGGATTTAATTTAAAAACTGCCAATTTTAATTCATAAAACAAGATAAATTAAATTAGATGTCAAAGTTGTGTGAAGGACGGCGCTTTAAGTATTTATACCGCGGGCTGCATAAATTCTTGTTCTCTTTGTCCCTATGTATTCCCGAGCAATCCAATCGCGCTTTGGAATCAACTGATTGGATTACTGACCGGAATAAATCTGAACCGGTCATTGCTCAATAGATTACGGCACTCCATTCGATTTAATTAACGTTTTCAGTACAATGGAATCTATGTCAGCGCTTAATAAAATAGGTACTATGATGACCGCCCTGCGATAGCCCCGAGACAGGCCAACTTGACTTTAAAACATTTCTAAAATCGATCTGATCTGGTCTGGTACCACCGAGTTATGTTTAGCGTCTCAAATTAGGACGACGTCTTCGTCTGCATCATCATTGCTATCAGGCGAGATTGCAGTCAAGAAAGAATATGGATTATTATCAAATAGATATTATGAAATGACCTAATCGGCCAATGAATTTGAACTCGGCAAACAAAACTTAAAGAGCTGGTATGCGAATGAAAGGGGGTGCTAACTGCTAAATTGAATGTGCAACACAATTTCCCAAGAGCGCGCTCGACTTGTGGCTCAACAGTCAACACTGAGGCATGCGACAACTGGGCAAGTCACCTTTCGGGGAATTCGACACTCGACTGGACAGGATTTGTGCTGTGACATTTCGATCTAAGCGTCTGGTACGAGTTGTTTGCTTTAGTGCTAATCGGCTGGAAACATTAATTTTATAAGACGAGAGAGCATTTAACAGGTTGGATTATTGGGATAAGAGTCTGCAAAATTTACGATTTTATAAACCGCAAATTACGAAGTCAGCTTATCAAAACACAAAAGTAGCTTTGTACTTGCATATCAAGTAATTCAGGCAGCAGTGCTTGCCGTTGGAAGTCAAGATGGTAGTCGCGGCGCCGCGCCCCTCTAAACTAGCCAAGTGCGAAGGGGTTGTACAATGTACAGTGTACACGGTATATTGCACGGTTCAGTTTTTTATTTTCAGACAGTCAGGCGGAGGAAAAATTCCGTCACGCCCGGAGAACTATTCAGGCAAAGCCACAAACGATTCCCGAGCCCGAGCCTAAAATATTGTGAGAATCAATAATATTACTTATTCTTCAGTACTAGCACTAGTACTACTTACGGCAGAGTCTGATTTTCTGACATTCTTGAGACCTGTATAGTAATATCATCCCTAATCCCTTTACTTTTTGGGTCCACAAAAGTTCAGTAAAGCCGAGATGTTGACTGTTAATAAATAATCAGTAAGAGCTAAACATAACATCAAAGACGTTACATCACAAGCGCGTAAATTAAAACGAAAGTTAATATAATTATACAATTATGCAATAAAGAAGATCTTCTCGAATATTTAAGCTTCTTACAATTTTATTTGCTATTCAAATTTGTTCTTATCTTAACAACACAAATATACGAGGTATATGTATCTACTGATTTTCAGACTTCCTCGTTCCAATTCCCCGTTTATATGGCCGGTGCGAGTTTGCGTTGATATTGGAAATTACCCATATACAAACAGCGAACGCCAGAGCCATTTGTATTACGCGCTACTTTATCTGATAACGCTCAATAAGGCAGCAACTGCCGTGTTGTAATCTCAGGGTCCGTGGATGCAGGAGTGGATGATTTCAAATAATAAATATGTACTTGATCCTTGGTTTTAATTAAAAATAAGAAACTCACAAGGAAGTACAGCCGACACGCCATTTGCAAAGTCAAGGAGGAAGGAAGAGAGTGTTGCCAGCCACAGATAACAAAATATCATAGATAAAATATTGTGACATTATTATTTAATATATCCAACACCCTCCCTTAATGGAACAATATTTTAAAAAATAATAATTACATATTATAACAAAATTACAAAATAAAATTTTTGATTTTTTTGACTTGTCCCACTTTGCCTCGAGAGTTTAAATTAGACTAAGACAACTCCTAAATTTATCTAATTTTATCTTAGGTAGAGGCTTGGTCAACAGGTCAGCTATTTGGTCATCACTTTTTATATACTCCAAAGATATTAAATTTTTTGACAATTTGTCTTGAATAAAGTGATATTTTATATCTATGTGCTTTAACCTTTTTGATACACTATTGTTATTAGCTGCACAAATTGCAGACCTGTTGTCTTCAAGAATCAAGACATTGAGTTCATTTTCTGATATTAAACACAACTCAGAAAATAAATTCCTCACCCAACATGCCTCGGCAACACACTGACTTAATGCTATATATTCAGCCTCAGTGGACGAGAGAGAAACACATGTTTGTTTTTTACTACACCACAAGACTAGGTTATCAAAAACCATTAAACAATAACCTGAGGTTGATTTTCTACTAACTGTGTCACCTCCCCAGTCACTATCCACATAGGCTTTCAATGGATTTTTACAAATTAAATTATTGAAATTAATTTTATACACTAACTTTAGTTCTAAAGTAGCTTTTACATACCTCAACACATGCTTCAAATGTTTCCATAGATCTGTACTAGCACAGTTTTGAAATCTACTAAGTATACTTAAACATATTGATAGATCAGGTCTAGTACCTAACATAGCGTACATAATACAACCTATTAGTTTTCTGCATCTATGTTCTATTTCTGAGTTTTCAGAGCATTCTTTTAATAACAAAGTACTGTTGAAGTTAGGTTCTAAGGGTACACTCACACCTTTACATTCAGACATGTTAAACAATTGTAATACATTCTTTAGGTATTCACACTGATCTAAAGAAATAAAATCTTTATTTTGCATTATTCGAATACCTAGATAATATGAAGCAAGACCTAAGTCTTTAATCTTGAAAGTTTTACCATCTGCAGTTTTAAGTTTTCAATAATATATTCATGTGAACTAACTATCAAAATATCATCAACATACTGAATAACACATGTCTTTGTGTTTTCACATATTTTAGTATACAAACACATATCAGTTTTAGATCTTTTGAAACCTTGACTTATCATGAAATTACAAAATGTATCATACCAGTATCTGGGTGCCTTTTTTAGCCCATAAATAGCTTTATTAAGTTTTCCTACCTGTCCTGAATGCTGGTGACCCTCTGGTAAGTAAATGTATATCTCTTCATGTATAGTGCTATGTAGAAAAGCACTACATATATCAAATTGATAAATATTCCAGCCATAATAGGCGGCTATAGAAATGAGGATTCTTACCGTAGTTAAACTGGTGACAGGAGAGTAAACTTCATCAAGTGATATACCTGTCTGCTGAAACCCACGTGCAACCAAGCGTGCTTTATACACTTGTACTTTACCTTCACTGTTTTTCTTTCTTTTAAATACCCATTTGGTATCTATGACCTTTTCTTCTGGCTTCACCGTTACCAAATCCCATGTATGGTTGTCTTCCAATGCCTCAAGCTCACTCTTGACAGCTTGCTTCCATTCAGTAGACTCATTGGACTCCATAGCTTCTTGATAAGATTGGGGTTCGTTTTCTAGCTCAGAGAAATAAGCATAGCTTGCAAATTCAGTTTCATACCTTATTGGCTTATGAATTTTATCACGACTGCGGAGAGTTAAACCACCCACTTGTCGTAGACCTGAACTCGTACTTGAAGTCGAGTCAGTTTTGTTTCCTACCTCATCAGTGTTCTCCGTAGAGCCTTTTTCAACCTGTGAGTCATTTCTTACCTCTTGAGAGTGTTTGGTGCTGCTCTGACTTTGCATTTCCATATCAGACTCTTCACTTGTGGAAGATATATTATCAGAGTTATCATGGCTATTACTTACCTGATTTTTGTGTGGAATTTCCCCACAATCCGACAGAAAGACAACGTCCCTGGCCGTTTCAACTTTATCAGTATTAGAGAAATATACTCTATAGCCTTTAACATTTGTATCATAGCCTACAAATATTCCAAACTTGGTTTTATTATCCAATTTCCTCCTTTTTTCCTTTGGTATATGTACTGCACACTGCAGACCAAACTTCTTAAGATAATTAACATCAAAAGATTTATTAAACCATACCTCATAAGGAGTTTTATTCTTCACCGGGCTAGATCCAGACCTGTTAAGTGTAAACACAACAGTATTGACCGCTTCAGCCCAAAATCTCTTTGACATACCTGAAATTAATGTCCTCGCAGCTTCCATGATCGTTCGGTTCTCACGTTCTGCACGACCATTCTGCTGTGGAGTATAGGCAACTGTACGCTGATGACTAATACCTAAGCTTTCCAACATGTTTTTAATATCACTATTGCAAAATTCTAAGCCATTGTCTGTTCTCAAGTATTTTATAGAATTACCAGTTTGATTTTTGATTAATTTAATGCAATTTTGTAAATGTTGTTTAACCTCATGTTTATTTTTCAAAAAATAGACAAACCTATAACCTGACATATCATCCTTAATTAATAAAAAGTATTTTGATTTACCAATAGAAACACAATCTACCGGGCCACATAGGTCAGCGTGAAGTAATTCACCCGGGATAGAAGATCTAGATTCACTGTTACTGAATGATGCTCGGTGTTGTTTGCCTAGTAAACAGGGTTCACATGGATATACTTTTGAATTTACATACTTTATGTTATGAAGATCAAGATATTTTTTAACATATTGATAATTTTGATGACAAAACTTTTCATGCCATTCTGTTAAAGTACAAACATAGTTAGCCATAGAAGGTTCTGTTCTGAAAATTAATTTATACAATTTTGTATCCAATCTCTTAGCAAGCACTCTTACATTATTCTTAGAATCTAAAATTTTACAAAAATTTTGATCACTTTGCATAAAATAACCTTTATCTAAACATTTACCTACAGAAAAAAGGTTTGCTTTTAGAGAGGGAACATAAAGTACATCAGAGAGTGTTGTTGAGATCCACTTTTTACCATTCCACGCTTCGCACTGTATGGTACCGACACCTAATACATCTAAAGATGTACCATCACCAATTTTCACTTTACGCTGGGAACTTTCACAGAACTTTGAGTATAGAGACCGGTCACAGCACATATGGTCACTCGAGCCTGTATCGAGCACCCACTCACTCGATGAAGTAGCTGTGGCTGCCATCACCTCGTCCTCGGAAGCTAACATGAATGCATTGGTATCTGGATTCTTACATTGACTCTTCTTCTGTTTGAACCAGCAGCTGGAAATTTTATGCCCAAATTTCTTGCAAAATCTGCACTGTAATCTAGACTTATTGTTGTTGGTTGACTGCCGTTGTTTTGCCACTAATGCCTCTGTGTTCTCAACCTCCTTCACCCGAATCTCTTCGATGTGTAAACGAGCACTAAGTTCCAAGAATGTTTGCCGCTCTTCCGGTAGGGACTCCCAAGCGGAGATAAAATGTTTGTATGTAGGTGGCAGACTCATCAACACTTTTGTAATAAGCATTTTGTCAGGCAGTTTTTCGCCTCTGGCTATTATTTTTGATCTTATGTTTTCAACATTCGTAAGGAGATCTGTTAGGTTAGTTTGGTAGTTCAACGCATAAAACTGTTGATACAATAAGTGCACACTTACTTGAGATTCTTGTTCGTAAATTGATAATAATTTATTCCAAATTTCAAATGCACTATCGCAGGATAAGACTTGAGAAATGACTTGTTCACTCATTCTGCTGACTAACAGCGCCATTGTTTTCGCGTCCTTGTCGGTGCCCTTGGCATTGTTGGTTAGGATGTCAAACAGCCCTTTTGATTTCAGTATTAAGGAAACTTGAAATTTCCATACGGTCCAGTTTTCTTCGCCCTTTAATTTTAATTTTGCTTCTTCTTTGTCCTCCATGGTTTATTGGCGGTCGTAAATCGTATGAACAAAAATGGCCAATGCCCAACCCACGCCTCCCACAGCGTGGTGTATTTCCTTTCCACTCCTTTTACAAGCGTTCTGGGCCGTAACCTGTTGTAATCTCAGGGTCCGTGGATGCAGGAGTGGATGATTTCAAATAATAAATATGTACTTGATCCTTGGTTTTAATTAAAAATAAGAAACTCACAAGGAAGTACAGCCGACACGCCATTTGCAAAGTCAAGGAGGAAGGAAGAGAGTGTTGCCAGCCACAGATAACAAAATATCATAGATAAAATATTGTGACATTATTATTTAATATATCCAACATCTTGTTATTATAAATGTTTATCAACTCGATTGCTCTCCATAAATCGACGTCTTTACTGGCTCGTTTGGAGTACAGCCCGAGCTCCCGGGCGCAGCGCAGGTGTTGTGAACAATGATAACGCTGCATACTGCACCGTTATCAGTTAATCGCTTTTATCCACAAAGAATTGCGAGTATTCGTGTACGCCTGCCCATATCAGATCCATCATGCAGTGCCCCAAGATTATTGCAGTGTCGTTGATCATCAGTTGTTAAGTCTCATTATGCTCATTAATTTCTGGCTACAGTGCTTCACAGAAACTCTGGGGCAGTGCGTGGTACTTATCTGGGCCAAACTGCAAAGTCGTAGCAATTTCTAAGTCCTCATTAGCCCAATACTCCGCTTTATCAAATACTAAGGATGAATTAGCCCTTTGATCTCGCAGTCTAGTCGTATCACGTTCATTGTCATCTGCAGACGTGATCGTTGCGATGCGACTTGCTCGCGCGAATCAGCTGACTCCTCCGTTCGACCTCGAGAGTCGACGCGCGACCCAGTTACCGATTAAGTTGATAACGCGCGTGGCACGTAACAGACGCGCTGAGATAACTGACAGACTCCCGAGCCCGTGTCAATATTATGACTCGTGGAGGCTGAATGGCTGATACCGCGTCATATCACAGTTCACATGCACAACACTGGAATGTTTGAGTCGTTTAAACTGACAGCGTTTACATAATAAAACGATTATCGTGTTGTTTAATTGTTGCGATGAAGTTACGAAGTTCAAGAGGCTAATTTATTGGATTGTTGAGTGTTTTGTAGCGTAATACGAGGAGTTTATTTGATTGAATATGTAGCTGAATAGTGAATAGCAATCATCCATCCTTTTTAAAGTAGTTCCTGATAAGAAACCTAGCGGTTTCTGATTCGTTGTTCACCAGAAACGAAAACTTTTTGAACGTCTTCCTTCTGACGAAGAGAACATAGCATGAGGCTTAACTGTAACTTCAGAGAAGTCGTCACGTGATACACAGATGATGATACATCACACGGTCGAGGAAGCGATGAGTGTAGTCCGCGTGTCAGCGGCGGTGCGCGGGCGCAGGCGCGGTCGTTCCGCTCTGCTTCGCGCGCCGCTCGAATGTTGCGGGCACTCGGCGCTGACGTGTGTGCTCGCCGCTTGCTCCTGAACCCAATTCGAGTGTTATTTATCACTTGTAAGAACTGCCAATGAACTTGACTATCGCTCCGGAGACTTGCCGGTCCTTGAGACGTCTGTAGGTCGCCCCCGAGGCTAAAACAAATAATTTTTCTTCCTTCCGGTGTTAGTATTACTCGCCTAGCCCACTAGTCAGTGCCGAAATTAAAGTTGCTGGTTAATTATCTCACATACCTGTTTTGTTGAAGGTTATACAACGAACATACGAAAATCTCCCTCAGGCAAAAATGTCATCTCCATACAATTTGATTTCACGCACGTAAAGACACTAATTTGTCTTCAGGGCTGAGGCACGCATGTTTGGTACCAGCGCAAAATTGATTCTCGAATCTCGTCCTCCAACCTCCTGATTCTGCGAGAAAAACCTACCTATTTGTCTTAATCGTACAAACATACAATTTCAGTTCTTATCAAACAGCAAGTTCTGTGCCAATCAGGTGGCAGAAATCGTACGTAAATTGCGGCGAATATTTTATCTCATCTGACAGGTCTATGTTATCCTGCCTCTTGTTTGGACTAAAATAATAGACATCAAACCTTCTGAGTTCTGAATAACAGATTCGGGGCGGCTTACTTATTCGGATATTAGAGTAATTTGTGTATATTAGTTATGTGATTAGTCTTAACAACAGTCGGCTCAGCAAACTAAGTGATGGCTCGCCAGTCGCTCACTCATGTTTTGTTGTGAATCTTGTGAACATGCGGTTTGTTGACCCACTTCAGGGGTTTTGTTCGCGGAATATTTCGCAATGGTACACGTGTATTTACAATATCACGCCGTCGTCATACTTTATTCATATTTGTTTCCTTTCTGATTGTCTTTCAAATTTTTTTTTTAAATTGAAAGACAATAATATTTGAAGACTTACGAGTTTATGAGTTCTAAATCGATCCTAATGGTTGGTGTTACATTTGGAAACCCTTACAAATGACCCGGTTAAAGAAGGAAACTAAGGTATTGCCGAGAAAAAATATTCCGCACGCCAAAGAGAAATGACACGTTTTATCTTTGGAGTTGACGGATTACACCGCTCTCCATAACTGCCGCCTTCAGGATTGCCTTCTTATTGCGATATTAAAATAGAGCCATTTTATTTGCCTGAGTGTCAGATTTACTCGGTAACTAGATGCGCATAAATTTGTTGGACCCGACAGCAGGCGGGACGTGGTATCCGTTCGGCTTTGGCTATTTATTCCCTCGAGACAAATACAAAAGGAATCTGTTCGACTAAGCTGTTGTAGCCGTTCCACTAATACGACATTCTTGGATCTTTCTGCATTTTTTTGCATAACTGCACTTTTTTGTGTCCAGTATTTTTAGAAGTGTCCAAGTGTTGGTCAATTTATCTTGTTCTTGAGTAGTCTTGATATATGCAATAATAGTAACATTAACTGTTGTACAAAACTGATATATGGGTGCAAAAACAAGTCCTTTTGCGAACAGCTTATCCTGGAGTGAGTCAGCTTAAACGAGAGACAATCATTTAATTTCCTGTATTGCATTAATGCTGAACTGATTTATTGAAAATCTTCAAATAGAGAAACCAAGTAATGAAGTAAAAATTAGTTGAAACTTGAGACATGCTCTCAAGTTTCAACTAATTTTTCGTCCCATTGCTGGGTTTCCTCTCAGAAGAATGAGAAAGGTTTTGTCAAACGAACCCCACCAACATCATGGTGGTCAAGTGCGGTTGGACATATATTTTGAAAATAATAATTAATCAAATATTTGTAATTTGACCTGTATGGATCCTGCAATCGTTGGCATAGGATAAATTCACAATGTTATCTGTAGAAAAGAATAGAAAACTATAAAACAAACAGTATTAGGTTTCAAACACAACAGTATTAACAAACAGTATTAGTTCATTCATAAAAAAATTGGTTGCCTGTAAAGTCGGTTTACTGACGATAGTTGAACGTGACAACGTCTTCTTTGTCACTCGTTCCGCGCTCGCGAGGTAACGCCGGTAACGCCTCAGAGCGAGGTAACGCCGGATGAGTCATGTGTTTTCGTGCGTGCAACCGGCTCTATCGATTTATAAGACGTTGTCACGTCAATAATTTTTGTGTGCCGAGCCCGAGTCGCCGGCTCAATTGCGCGTGTCCAATACAATCCGCAGTAGACGCAGCTGTCGCTTGACGATCCACAAAAAATGTGTAGACAGACAACACCTCGTGAACAACTTGAGTAATTACTCCGATAATGTTTTATGTCTTAAAAATACTCGTATCTCGTTCCACGTTATCTTTAAGCACATGTAAAACATTTTTATGTTGCGATAGTTATATATCATCAAAATATTCCATTTAACGACTCTTCAACGCTAAACTTACTTTAACTCTTATGTGCATTCCGTTCCGTATTGCGAATAAGTATAAAATTCAATGATACAAACCTAATTTTGCTTATTTTATCAAGCACACTTTGTATCAAGTTCTATTTTCGGATCATTATTGTCTTTAGCATATTTAACATATTTTCGAAGTTTAAATGGTATGAGACATCAGGGAAGTAATAAAATCATTAACGATGAAACCAGTTTGAATTGATCGCTCGATTCTGTCGCATTGAGATGTGACAGATGTGAACGTATGCGTGTAACTGCGGTCTAGAGTCTAGACGAGTGAAATGAAAGGTTTCTGTAAATAACCACAGGCAAAGCCGGTTAAGATGAAACTTGTATATACCGCGTCCACGTAGCATAATTATCAATGGCATATAAGTAACATTTATGAACGAAGAAAAATCATTTAAAAGTGATATTAAAAATCATCAAAAACGATTTAATTTTAGCTGTATAACCATAGAATATGAAATAGTTGATATCACTGATTGAGTTACTTATCTAGTCGTTTTAGAACATTAAAATATTGAAATTCAAATCAACTTATCAACTAACATCCACTAATAAAATTCAGAAATAAAACAAGTTTCACATTAAAGATCAGGAACTGCGTCGTTTAGTAGCTGAACCACATTTTACACAAACATGGTAGAGTGTAGAGACATGATGGAGAGGAAACGATGTGGTGACTAAATATCACGTCCGAAAGTTTTCAAGATTTTTGTACGCAGACATGCAGGAAACTGATGTGAACTCAAATGGAAATGTGGGAAATATTAAGTTGTTTATTTAAAAAGTTACTATCTCACATACATACAACATAGTGAGTATATGTTTATGTAACGTTTAAACTCTCTTTAAACTCTTACGTACAATAATATTATGAACCCTCTTTTATTGTGAGAGAATACTAAGAATATAATATTTTCATAACGAAATCTGTGGAACTGAAGACAGATGATTTCCCATTGTATCGTATTTCCCTAGATGTTTGATTTACATGCAGAAAAGAAAAATATTTTATGGAGCTTTTATTTACGTGTGACTGTGAGATTTAGTGACAATCTTGTTTGCTCAACGCCAAATAACAGCAGTAGATTGTTCAGTAAATGGTTCGATTCCAATTCCAAATAAGGTTAGGTTTTCTGTTCTGACCTAAGCTGATGTGGACAATTTTTCTTTGTTCTGGTCAGGAATATACCCGTTCCATTAGTTTAATGTTTATTATACTGGCTTCGACATGAGCAACGCCGGACATTAGTCACTCAGCGATAGTGTTATGATTTATTTGTATGTATTCAGTTATAATATATATATCCTGAATGTTGTTTTCCTCCATTTATCCTCATAGGTATATATCCTTTGTAATATATCCTTTTGAAATCGTATATTACAATTGCGCTTCGCATATTATTAACGTAATCATTACAAAACTTTGAAATGAAATTAAATGAAGTGATTGAAATGAAATGATTTATTTATTTGCTTCAAACATGGTTATAACGATGTCATAATACTACAGTACGTACATGTTTTACCCCAACATGGGCGTGCAAATATAAAAATTAAAAGAAAATGAAAATATAATGACTTTATAATTTGACCTACCGATCTAAACAAAGTGACCTTTAATTATGATCTCCTTCGGTCCCTATCCGATTTTTGTAAGTATTTGAAACCAGCTATATGCTGATTTAAAAGAATAATGATGACTCATGAATTATCAAATTTATCGACTCATGAATTTCATCGCGATCGACCGTGATCGCGATGTTCGTTACATTATCTTCGTCAACGAAATCAGTGACGGAACTGTTTGCATTAACTGCGTAAATTGGATAATTCTTTCCCAGGCTACTTAACCGTGCGCACTTCACTTTTACTAATGTAGCGTTAAATTGTTTAGATTCTCAGACCAAAGAGAAACAAAAATTACAATCACAAGAAAAACATTCCTCGCAATTCGCAAACGAGTTTCGCTATTCTCGTTTTTAATTGTCCGAGGAGAGATGCACATTATTGTTATGACAAAGGACGCGTTCAATCATTAATGGACGTTTTCGCTTTGTTGGCTGTGACAGCGCCAATGTTTGCTCGTTAATTAAAATCGATTTACAATAATGTACGTGCGCATTACTTATCTTAATTGAGACACATAATTGGGCGAGAGTGAAATTCCACGCTCGAGTTAAATGTACATAGATTTGTAATATTATATTTTGTTCGTGTACAAATATTTATTTTGTGATCGGCGCGTGTTGGTTTAATGGAAGATCGACTTTTCCGATTACGTTTTCGATTTGATTTCATGAACGTTCTGTTGAAGCACGAGCAATATAATCTGTTGTATCAAATAATAAATCACCGATATCATTACGTTTCGTATTAATAGATAGCACATTGTATACATTTACCATTTTTATGACTGCTTAAAAAAATTCTGAGGACTTTTTCTTATAATTGGCGCAATATCTCGCTGCCTGCAATGCAATAAAATGGAGAAACAGGTTGCTTGTTGCGCTCTCTGTCTCACTTTCTTCTCTGTCGCACTAGCCTGCCGAGCAACAGCCGCGGTCCGGTTTCATTTCACCGTAGACGATATA
The DNA here is from genome assembly GCA_036785405.1 of Coenonympha arcania. NCBI lineage: Eukaryota > Metazoa > Arthropoda > Insecta > Lepidoptera > Nymphalidae > Coenonympha > Coenonympha arcania. Next base: position 20,007,309 of record CM072057.1, on the reverse strand, counting down.
TTGCGCCTACAATAGCAAAACGGTAGTATGGTAGAATAGTTCCCGGGTTAAACACTAAGTATTGATGGTACGGTTACTGTTAAGGCAAACTTTACTGAACGATCTAAACTCTGAAGATGTCTATCATTACAATAGATGGAGTGAAAAACATAGTGGTAAAGCAACCGTTGGTAGCGAAACCATTGAAATTCCACAGGCTTGCGTAATTATATTATGATGAATATGTGTTAGACGCGGTTGAGGATTGGGTCAGTGACGCGCGAGGCTAAGCGCCTGCCCTCCGCTGATCCTATGTTACATTACACATGTGACACGACAACATGGATGTTACCCATCGCAAACACCCGTTATTGTATCCGTGATCGGCAAAGGACAGATCTCTTCCAATCAATGAGATAACATATAAAAATATCTAATCTTCTAATTCTAACGCAGACACAGAAGTCAGAACTTGACAACACTGAAAACAAACATTGATTTTAAAGTGTGTATTATTTCACGAGTTAAGACCGTACTTTCTTTTACTGCCGTCCAAGTCTAACTTTGGACATCGTCACTCGCGCTGCCTAAAAGGCACAGTTAATGAGTTAGAGAGCCTGTTTCATAGCGTTGTCATTTAACGCGTGATCCCCGAAGAACAAATCTTTTCATTTAATAAGATAAGATACTTATCTAATCTTCTAATCCAAAACTAACAGAACTGTAACAACAAACACTGATTTTTATGTGTTCCTTTTTAGATCAATTAACACACAAGCAATCTGTCTAGCGAGGGATAGTTTGATTCCGGGATTCCTCAAAGTTACATGTATTCATAATTTCAAATCTCAACCAGTATTCTTGGAATAAAGCACACAGCATCAAAGGTTTAGAATTTTCTAATTTCAACAGTCAATTATTCCGAAAGATGCGGAAAGTGTCACCTAAAAAGTAAGACTAGGATTTCATCTGTTCAGAATCCAGATTCACTTTCCTTTATATTTAAATTGATCAAGCCTGCTTGCTAGGGAAAGAACGAGGTAGGTAGTTAGGTCGGCATTTGTAGCAAGTTGACGGCGAGGCGCCGAAGGCAGATTGCGTTTCAGCGGTCAGCTATGGCGTGTCACAAGTCACAACCACCAACCTTCATCATAATTTGCGTTGTGGGAACTGCGACATATGAGAATACGATTGCGTTATGACAATTGATATTTTAAAGCACAAGTGATTATTAAGACCTCAGATCAGAGAAGTAAGTTTATTACGACGGCCTTTACAAAATAGAGAAGAGAAATTTGGTGTGGCTGCCATCTGCATAAGATACAATAATATATGGATGTACAGAATTCAAAGTAATAATCATGACTGATGAAAAAACAAAGAAAGTATCGATCTTCTTCTTCTTCACATAACAAATTAGCCTTCTGAACGCCCCGATAGTGTCAGTCACGCTACATAGGTCAAAACAAAGATTTTAGATATTGCGCTCTAGAACTGTCACTCCTATACATATTCAAATTGCAGTAATTTCACTAGGACTACTGTCTAAAGTTAAGTTTCTGAAAAGAGAATCACCGTTCAATCCAACGATTTACGAAGATACTTAAAAATATCTTCAAAGCAGAGGACGCATATTACAATTAGCATCTTATGTACCTAATACCTAATTTGAATGGATTCACGTTGTAATCCGTGTTTGATTAAAAGTTGTAACACATTCCAATGCTTAATTGGCTTAGAATGACTTCCGCGTTGGCAATACCTAATAAGAATTTACTAAATAAGTAACATGCGGTACGTGTGCGAAACAATTCTATAAGTAATCCGCGGTTTCGACTGTTTCGGTCGCCTTGACACAAATAGGCATAATCTCCTAATCCGACCAACATGTTATACCTACGTGATTTGATACTAATTCGGGTTCTAATCAGGATGATACAACGGTATGTTTTAACTTTGGTCACTTCAATATTATGGTCTTCCAAGACTTCTGAGGTTATCTAATCTCATAATGTGTGATCTACCAACTTGTATCGATTCTAGTCTGTAGAGTGGAGATAGCATTTTAGCAACATAACCTTTGATCCATAATCAACGTTACGAGTTTACATATCGATATGGATATTCCTTATTTTTTTTTAGCTCAATGCATGATTTTCAGCTACCCTTACTCCTCCAGGTACTTGAACTAGGTGTCGAGAAACTTACGCTCAAACTTCAATTCGATGTAGCCATAAGTTGCTTCTTTCTTACCTTGAAAGAAAAAACCCTCAATTAGCAAAATTGTGACTGTCACGGGTATATTACTGACTACATAAAGAATGTTAGTTTGACAAAAACACTAACATTCCGGAGCAATATTACTTTGACAAATACTAACATTCATAGCTCATCATAAACACTCCGGTTAGTCGTGAAGCGCGTAAGTCGGAAGCAAAGGGTCGCAGAGGACAAGGGCGTGTAATCACGGCGCGTCGGCAGGGAGCACGTTTTGCTACTGAGTTGCGGCACCACACACATTCACACACAACTAGGAAGGAATACTTGGCCCCTAATTGTATAATGAACGCGGTGTTGTTTTCATAAATGCTCGATTCACACTGGCTCCCTGATTTTCGCAGTTTCTAGATCTAGAATCTATCAAGAATAATAATTTATTATTGACGTGACAACGTCTTATAAATCGACTAGCTTTTGCGCGCGGCTTTGCCCGCGGTAATTTCGATTTTTCACAAACCCAGAGATTCAGATTTTTCAAAAACATAAATTTCCTTATCAACCTTAGCCTTTATACTTACTTACTTTCTAGAAAGTAGCTTATGTGGTAATTATGGGATATCGTCTATCTTCATTCCAAATTTCAGCCAATCATTCCGGGACAAAAAGTAGCCTTTGTATTAATACAAGTAACACTCTTTCACCACTTAAATTTCCAGCCAAATCGGTTCAGTAGGTATGGCGTGGAGGAGGAGTAGTACTTCCCTCACGTGAACTTCGTTTTTACACAAATTTTGCGGTAAACACGGATTTTCCAGAATAAAAGATAAGCTGTATAATAATCCAGGATATCGTCTATCTTCTCTCCATATTCCAACTAAATCGTTTCTGTAGTTACAGCATAAAGGTATTTCTACCGGGAAAATTACGGTTTTTCACATATTTCTCGGAATCTATGGATATTTCCGGGATAAAAGTAGCCTATGTATTAATGCACGATGTAATCTATCTCCATTCCAAATTTCAACCAAGTCGGTTCAGCAATCGCAGCGTAAAGGATTTTTCTCCTGCGTGGAAATCGATTTTTCAAAAATCCCGTTAAACCATGGATTTTTCCGGGATGAAAAGTAACCTTAGTTCTAAATCATTACATAATTTACCTCTGATTCAAGTTTTTGCCAAATCGCTTCAGTAGTTACGGCGTAAAAGAGTTTTTCTCCCGCGTGAATTTTGGTCTTTCACACATCTCGCAGAAACCATTGATTTTTTCGGAATAAAAAGTAGCCTTATTCATTAATCCAGGATATAATCTATATCCTTTCCAAATTTCAGTCAAGTCGGTTCAGTAATTACGGCGTGCACGGTTTTAATCTGGCGTGGAATTCGATTTTTCAAATATCCCGCAAAAACCGTGTAATTTTTCGGGATAAAAAGTAGCCTATGTATTAAACTGGGATATAATCTACCTCTATCCCAAAACAAATCGATTCAGAAATTGCGACGTGAAGAGTATTTCCCCCGCGCGTACTTGTATTTTTTACAAATTTCGCGGGAACCATAGATTTTTGTGGGATAAAAAGTAGTCTATTTATTAATCCAGAATATAATTTAACTCTTGTTCAAATTTCAGCCAGTTCCGATCAGTAACTGCGGCGTGAAGGAGCATTTCTTCGTAATATCTTTGGACCCCCGTTTCACCCCCCTAGGAGGTAGTCTCGTTAGTAGGGGTGGAATTAAAAAATCGAGGAACTTTGTTATTTTTATCCAAAAGCCATATATGTATTATATATACCCATATATGTAAAATAATATTCCTTATTTAACACCCTTAGCGGTAGAATTTCATAAAATCCTTTCTTAGTACACATCTAGGGTGTTAAGAGAATATTCCCTGAAAATTTCATGTTTCTACGTTCAACCGTTTGGGCAGTAGCTTGTCCAAAAGCCAGCCAGCCGGGACCAAGCGTTTTCTAGTTTCAACCCCCTTTTTAGAGAGTTAGGGGTGAAATTTCCAAAATCCCTCGGACACCCATTCTCTTATTTTTATTCAGAAGTCTATATACCAATTTTCATGAATCTAGCTTGAAAAATGAAGGACTTTCATACAAACCTAAATCCCTTATTTAACGCCCTTAGGGGTAGAATTTCAAAAAATCCTTTCTTAGCGAGCGGTTTGGGTTTACAAAGAATCTTCCCTGAAATTTTCAAGTCACTACGTTCAGCCGTTTGGGCTGTAGCTTGTCTGTCAGTCAGTCACTCAGGACAAAGCCTTTTATAGTTATAGATAGAGCCGGTTGCACGCACGAAAAAACATGACTCATCCGGCGTTACCTCGCTTATGCGGCGTTACCGGCGTTACCTCGCGAGCGCGGAACGAGTGACAAAGAAGACGTTGTCACGTTCAACTATCGTCAGTAAACCGACTTTACAGGCTACCAATTTTTTTTTATTGTAGGAACAACGATGATCAGCATATTATCCGTAATTTTTGACAACGATATCCACCCTTCTTGTATCAGATAAAATATAATTCTTACGAAAATACTTAATTCAATTCAATTCAATTCAAAATTCTTTATTGCGAACTTGGTCACAAAAGTTGGGTCTTCATACAAATTATAGGTACATTCAAGTTCCACCGCATGGCATGCAATATAACTTACAGACTAATGATAATTTGTTGAAAAAAGACATTATAAAATAAAAAAATAAATAAAATAAACCTCACGCAATGACATATTTTTATTGGTCCTTTCAAAATACATTCAATCAATTTAAAATACAATAAACTCTGCATTGCGTGTAATCCAGACATCAAATCACATATTTTTATTAATGTAAAATCAATAAATGCTTGAAAAACGACTACAAAATTTATGATGAACAAGCTATATTAATTAACAATGAAACCAACAGCGCAATTTAAAATTGAATTTAAACATCGAAACGTACTTAAATGAAAACACATCCACGTGAAAACTGGAAAGTATTGTGCCGAGAAAGGTATCGGATATTTTAATCACGATTTAATTGTTCTCCGGCGACACCGAGGCACGTGACCCTGCACACACAAACACATAATTATACGCACGTGCATATAAATTGTGTATTTATACACACATAACTGCCAATCAAACGCGCCAGCCGAGCCTGTAGAGATGTCATCGAATACCAATTAGGCCGAGCTCCAGATTTCCATCATTGACATTAGTGGCTGGATATTTTAATTGTAGAAACTAATTGCACGTGCGATGTCGGCAGAATTATAAACAAGTGCTCGTTTGTACAGGGGTCAGGAACAGAGAGAAAATCGTATTGGATTGTAGAACAATTTAATTGAATGAATTCCAAATTCGTTTAGTTAAAGGAATAGTCGCAACTTGCAAATATTAACATTTAACAAAACATTCGGATGTATCAACTATCACGGATCGCCCTACCGTTAGAAATTACTCAGCAATGCTGACTCATTTCCTTTCAAAATACATTTTGCCTATACCTACCAGGGCCCCTAAGTATTTGATAACACAAATCGAAAAATATCTTTTGTACAATATAATTTTTTACGGATTACCTATCGTCATTACCTAATCCATGATAAAGACCATCGCTCATCCACAAAGCAAATCGCGTAGCGCGACGTTGTCACAAACAAACCTGCCTCAATATTTGTGATGGTGCAAGAGGGGCCTATCTTTCAGGTGACGGTGAGTCTAAGTCGTACATTCTCCACTTATTAAAAAAACCAAAGATAAGTAGAGTCTTCTAGGTTCCTGCTAGCCACACACGTACCTTCGTTTGTTTTGAGAAGAGGATCTTTTCACACTTTTAAAGAAGCTTTGTCTATATTTATCGGTCTTGCTTCTTTTATCCCTTCATAACTCTTCCAGCTCTGCCTTTTTATCATTGTTTTTTACTTTTCCTTAGGAATTCTCTTTCTGATATCTTGTTTAACAACAGTGTCGTAATGTGGTGTTGTCGTTTCCATGTACCAAACGATACGAGCCGATTGCTTATCAGCTCCGAGTATATCCAACACGTTCAACGATGTTTGAACACTGATGACCAATTGTCGTATCACGATCATTTATAGCTTTATTTCGACAACTTTTATTCTTATTTTGCTTGGACTCCTAACTATTAACCAATATTAAATCACAACGCACAAACGACGCTGTCGCGTCTATATTGTGTAACTCCCACAGGGATTGCCAGACTTTTAGTTTTTAACCGACTTAAAACAAAGCATGGACGATGTTCTCAATTCGGTCCGTATGTTTTTTTTACCTTATCTCTTTATGACATTACGATAACTTGATAACCTTGACCTGATGCAGCTGTCGAATCTGCGGCATACTAAATCCCTTAGAAAAACAACAATGTTATCGTGTTTGCGCTCATTGGGATAGTCTCAAAAAGTAGGTAGAGATAGGATAGCGATCAGGGTCTGTTGATGGACCGTGAAAGATAACCTGCCGCGCCGTGCCTGCCTTCTAGTGATGAAATTGTAATGTTGGAGCGGGAATGCATTGAATGTCAGGTTTATCAAACATAGATTAATAGTCGTCGGGGGTGATATACATTTTAATTCTCATTTGTACGTACAATCTACATCCAAACAAATAAAAATTGGTGGAGTAAAAGAGTCATTTTCTCAAGTAACATTCCACGATGTCAGAGCTTGGGTGGACCGGTCCAGCCCTAGCCAATAGATATAACAGATGCCTATCAGATACTCGCCCGGCCACTAGAGATATGCGTACGACAACTCGAGATTACTCTCGAGATAATATGAAGTATCGATTATACAATTAAAATAATAATCGATAATGATGCGAAGGAAGTCGATGGGCGCATTAATCGGCTACTACCTACTAGTAAGTAGAATAGCCATGTACCTACCGAGAACTATTTCAGTAGGTACATTAGGCGATAGGTACCTACTTCAGATATAATTTATAGGAACTTGAGACCAATTGATCTGTTGCAACAAAATCATTATGTGAGAATGTCTGGAACTTTAACTTTATACAGTTTCATCTTCTTCTGTTACAATATACCTTAAAACATCGTAATTCGTATATAGTGGCACGGTGCCAGCCCTGTTGCGTTT